>SNQJ01S0001295.1:696051-712451 GCA_010110895.2 Picea sitchensis | reverse complement strand
CTGGGGTGTAAATACTTCATGGGGTATAAACACGGCTGAAAGCAAGGACCTCTGAATCAGGAAGATAATCAGGCTCCACAACCAACAGATGCATGGTTGGTCAACACTTCTTTGGGATACCACTCGACAAGAATAATATTCCAAATATAATAAAATATTATTTTATATAGGTTTTTGTAAGTGATATGAAACTACTTCTATTGTGGTGACATAACTATAATATTTACCAACATTAAAATAAGTAACATTATGGTTGATTACAATGCTAGAAATAATTTCAATAATGTCTCCAACAATTTAGATATATGTACTATAACCAGCTACAAATTTGCATGAAATTGAAATAAATGCATCCAAGAGCCCAAATAAGTTGGCTTTATATATATTCATGTCTGGATCTTAATGCATAGATGGAATTAACCTTGACATTTCAAAGAATGAAGAGTTAATAGTATAACCGAGAAAATGCATGAAACATTAATATAAAGTTTGAATTTCACTCTTGAAAATGGAACTTTTTACTACTATTGTTTTTTTCCTAAATAATTCCATTCTAGATAGAAATTCTAATACATGGATTTTGAAGGTGATTGCAATTTTTTTGATAGTGTTACATCAACACAACCAGTTAGTAACATGAATGATTGTTATGGGAAACAAATTACTTATTTTGTTGAAATTGTAGGCCAACTTGGGTTAAGTAGGTGAGCACAGTATAGGTAGGTAAGTCATCAGATGATTTTGTAGGTTTGATTTCAATGACCATTTTTAGATTCTTTATCATTTAATTAGGACATAATTTAAACCATTGTTGAAAAAACGACATTGTAAAAAAATCGTCTAGGGTATAGAATACAACTTTTTAGCAACATTAACAAATGTACATCCTCTTGCTAAGAAATTTAGGAGAACACAACATATTTTCATTGTATATATTTTAATAACATATATAGACATTTGAATAAAACCATTGATTCCCTATCTCAATTATGTCTTCATCTTCCTATATGCTATATACTTTTGTAAGAAGTTCTAGATGGCTAGGTTTATGAAATTAGACATGACATTTTGATAGAAGAGGGTTGCAACTTTCACATTGATGATATATAAATGTTTTGGTGTCCTCTTGATGAATAATTAGATAAATTTTGAGCTAAAACATGGGCCTAATAAAAATGTTATGTCAACATCAAATTTAAAAGAACCAATAGGGTTCAAGATGAGGATGTCAATGAGAAGAGTAAACAATTTTGGAGGGGAATAAATACTACTTTTTAATTGTATTTTCTACTTATATCCTTATAGTTTACTCAAATTTCGAGTGTAGAAACTCATTGGATGTAGAATTTTCACATCCAATGAGTTCCTACACTTGAAATTTGAGTAAACCTATAAGGAGATAAGTAGAAAATATAGTTTTAAAAAAAAAGTAGTTTTTTTCTATTTGAAAATTCATAACTCTTATTTTATTATTTTCCTTGGGATGACCATTTTAGATATCAAAAATTCTCTAATGAGTAGTGTTTCAAAAGGTGAAGGTGGTGGTCAATTAAAGTGTGCAACACGATAATTGTTAGCCCCTATTTAGGATACCACTCATCTACGATCTCTAGGAAGACCTAAAAGCATCATTTGGTCATAAACCCATCCTATTTTCACTACCTCAAAAATTCTTGATTATTCAACACCTAACACTATGTCAATATCACGTGAGATCTCTAGCCCCATAGTGTCTCCCTTGTCCATTCATACCTCTAGGAAGTATTTTCTATCACATTTATTCCATTTAGACAAACACATTCTAGATGACACGATGACACCTGACTACCCTTAATACACAATGCATTATTGGTAATTATTCATACCTTAGTATTCTTTCCAGCCTACCACTAGAACACAAATGTTTGTGTGGTTGAAACTAAGGACTCCGTTCCTCTTGGGCATAAAAATTGGTTAAAAAACCTAATTCCCACCCCCAACACTTTTGAAGAAGGGAACATGGCCAAAATTTACTTAACCATCAAGGTGGACATTTCCATCAAACCATGCATCATCGAGGAAATCATCCTCGATGCCAGATGCTCCTATGAAGAAGTCCTTGCATACAAGGATCTTTTTCAAGAATACTGGGATATTTTTCCTTGGTCATATATTGAAATGCCCAGTCTCGACCCTACCATTTTTTAACATTGCATTGAAACTTGCCTTGATGTTGCACCCATTCACCAAAAGAATTGACCCCTTCATCCTTCAAAACTCATGGCTATCAAAGCCAAAATAGATAATATGTTCACAAAAATGTTCATATACTGCATTGTGTATATATTGTGGGTCTCTAAACCCTTCCCTATAAACAAAAAATAGGGCATGACCCACGTTTGTATCAACTTTAGAGACCTAAATCAAGTTTGTCCCAAGGACAACTTTCCCATCCCTTTCATTGATCAAGTAATCAACTCTTTTACTGGACATGAATCCCTATTATTTATGGATGGATTCTTTGGATAAAAATAAATACAAATTTTCCATGAAAACCAACACAAAATTGCATTCACCACATGATGGGGAACTTTCACACACCACACCATGCCCTTTTGTCTTAGGAATGTTAGAGCCACTTTCTAGTGGACGATGACTTATTTCTTCCATGATCTATCCCACCTCATCATAGATTACTTGGAATATCTCATGACTCGGTCTAGGAAATGATCCCAACATATCATGGATCTCCACATTATATTCTAAAGATGTCACCAATAAAAAGTTATTTTAATCCCCCTTAAATGCATTTATTATGTCATCGTCGGTAATTTCCTGGGATTCATAGTATCCCAACAAGGGATCATGGTGGACCTTCTCAAGGTCTAATCCATTAGTGAAACTCCCCCTCCAAAGACTTTGCACTAGTTACAGAGTCTACAAGGCAAAGCCAACTTTTAAGTCACTTTGTCACAGACTATGCAACTTGTTCCCGCAACTTCTTACACCTATTATGCTAAGACATCCCATTTAAATGGGATAATCAAGATAAAATATATTTCAAGGAACTAAAATTTTCCCTCTCAAAATCCCCTTTAATTAGTCCAACACATTGATAAATATTGTACCCTATACCTTTCATCCTCATAAGTATCAGTTTCAAGAGTCCTCATCTAGAAATGTGAAGATAAATGAGAACACATCATTTGCTAAATCAATAAAAACTTATCAGGGCCTCCCCTAGACTAAAATCATGAGGAAAATATAGCCCTAACCATGGTTCACGCAGTCCAAAAACTACACCATTACATTTTACTATGAACCATCAATCTCATTGTAAATTCCAATTCCATGCAATATTTACTTAGCCAACACCAAATTAATGGGAAATTTTCTTGGTGGATCGTAATTCTCTAAGAATTCAATCTGCAGTTCACCACTCATAAAGTAATAATACACTTACCCTTGTACAATTCATCACATATTTACTGTCTAACACCAAGGCCACACTTGGGAGTGAAAACATCCCCAATGAACAACTGTTTTTTTTCTCATCAAATGACCCTTGGTATGGTGCAATACTCACCTACCTTCTCACCCAGAATTTCATCTCACACTTCTCTAGGGATGATCTTCTATATATATGCCACCAAGCCCCATGTTTTCTTTTCATAGGGGATGTTCTATATCAATGAGGAGTGGATACCATATTATGTCAGTGCCACAATGACACTTGTATTGGACACCTCTGGGGTATGTCGACTACCCAAAATGTCATGCAGTTTGATTAATTTTGGCCTACTTTTTTTCATGATTGTATTCAAGTAGTTAAGTAGTGTACCAAACTCCAAATGTTCACACATAAGGAATGAGCCCCTTGATGTCCTTTACACCTAGTCAATATAGCTATTCCCTTCTATAAATGGGGCATAGAATTCATGACATGCAATCCCCCATCTAGCAATGGTGACAAATACATCATTGTGGTTGTTGAAAAATTTACCCAATTGGCAGAATCCATTCCTACTTTCAACAATATGGTAGATACGACAACCCACTTATATCACTCTCTTTGGATTCTCCAAACAATTAGTCTCGGAGCATAGAAAACATTTTGAAAATGAATTGTTTGAGGAGTTATCCTCATGAATTAGCTCCACCGATGAGTTCTCTTCCCCATACTACACACAATCTAATGGTCAGGTCTAGGTCATCAACAAAGTCCTCAAAACCATGTTGCAATGAACAATGAACAAACACAAAACCAATTGACATCAGATAGTTTTCTATGCACTTCGGGCATACCAAACGACAATCAAAACTGCCATGGTTTTTACCCCTTTCCACCTCATCCATGGGGTGGAAGTAGTATTTCCCATCAAGTATAAAATCCCAACACTCTGAACAATAGTCGAATTGGTACCGAATTCCACTCTCCTCAAACAACACCTCATAACCTTAGAGACTATCAATGAATATCATCAATCCTTGTTACAACATAACAAGGCCGCCAAAAAATGATCAAAATACACTTTCAAATACCAATTCAAGTCTTGTTCCTTCAATGAAAAAGAGCTTGTCATCTCCTATGATATCACCCATGATACCTTAGGCCATGAAAAGTTTCAATCTCTTTGGCATGGACCTTTTAAAGTCAAACACTATATTGCAAAGTGGGCATGCATCCTTGCTCACCTCGAAGGGAACCTCCTCAAGGACTCTATCAATGCGTTATACTTGAAGAGGTTTACCCTTAAGTAGCCCATCTAATTCAAACCAACTCCATAGGAATATTTTTCTTTTGTATTTTGATCTTTTTATGCACACATAAAAAAGTTTTATGTTTATGATCACTTTCCTTTATTGCTTTATTAAATAAACCATTCATTGACATATGACATCAGTTTTTCCGATATCACTATTGAATGGACTCACAACCTCGCTTCGGTGGATTGGGCCATTTATTCACCAACACATACATTTTTTTCACTCCATTGGTGTGTGCCTAGGTCCAACTATGAATAACTAAGAAGGGTATGTTGTGTTGATTGACCTTCTGGCTGATGTTGGTCACCTTCAAATACACCACTTTAGTGTATTCTTGGATTCCCATCTTTCCATCCTACAAATGAATAATTTATATCATGTTTGAAACCCTTTCCTGTTTAGAAAACACCTTCAAGTTAAACTTATATCATGGAATTTTGGAACCATTACATTAACCCATATACCTTGAAGTGAGAATCAAGTTGCAGATCACATTGCAAGTGAAATTCTAGACTGACATTTGTCACATTAATCAAAGTATTGCTTATCATGAGTAATCTATCTATCAACATATATATGTTTTTTCATCATCATATCAATAAAATGTATCAAAAAGAAATAAAGGAACACAAGCATATCATCATCAATATAAACATCACATCAAACAAGTTACACCATCATGAGATGTCAAAAATGTGTGTGTGTGTGTGTGTGTCTATATATATATATATATATATATATAGTACAATACAAAGGGTCAT
This sequence comes from Picea sitchensis, assembly GCA_010110895.2. Taxonomy (NCBI): domain Eukaryota; kingdom Viridiplantae; phylum Streptophyta; class Pinopsida; order Pinales; family Pinaceae; genus Picea; species Picea sitchensis. The sequence continues at coordinate 706,944 of SNQJ01S0001295.1, read as the reverse complement.
CCCTCACTATGGTTGCACTCACATATCATATACAGAATAGGGGCACTACCAATATACATTACATATACAAAAAAATGTAGATCTTTCCATTATACATCAATATATAAAAAAAATGGGCTTCACTTGTACATCACAAGTCACCCACCCCTATGATAAACCAAGCTAGAGGAGGCCCCCAACTACATGTCCCTTGCTAGAAATATTCCCCCAGCCTATTAGAGGCACTCTTCCAACCGAAGGCCTCATCTTCCCAATCACCTTTGCACCTACCAACATGGCCTATTGAAATAGAAGGAACCAATCAGGATCAAGGTTAATAAAAGCCTCCAATGCCTTCTCATACTTTACCTTTGTCCATCACGCATTAGGAAATCCATGCAATACCTATTCAAAAAAATGATGTAGGTCATCTAACTGATCCTAGAGCCTCACCTCTCTCCTAGTGTCTCTGTCACCTATAATATCCACATGTGGTTTCTATTCTAGTCTTGCCTCTTCTAGGAATCTACCTCCTCACAATGTCAACATCATCCAACCCTAACAACTACCTCTTGAACTCATGCAACTGGATCCCTCACTACAGGGGTCTCTTGACATCACAATCCAATATATGTAGTAAAAAATATATTTACCCATCAATAAATTCTCATATAATAAAAAATATGCATAAAAACATCAAAAATAGAAAAAATGAAATACATAACTCATCATGGTCATCCCATACCTCCTCAGGGGGGAGAATCATCTCATGATATTTTGGGTAGTCCATATTGATTCAAGGGTACTCTAGAATGACCTAGGGGGTATACCTACAAAACCCATGGAAATACATAGTAAAATAACACCCTGTTAGTCCACCTCCCTCCCAGATCAATATCATTTCCCACAGAATCAATATCAATTTCCACCGATATAATCTACAGGTGTAAGAATACCACCCACTAAAAAAATGGCATAAAACAAAGCCAAAGGTGAAGTCTCCCTCAAGACTCCACACACACCATGTCAACTATGAAAACATGGTCTCCCTCATTAGGAAGTCCCACACATAATTATGATTATGGAGCACATGCTCCACAATAGTCATTTGGGCCATAGTAATCCTTTAGGTGCCCAAGGATCTGTAGATCATCACCACCATAATGGACATAACCCATGGAATTAAATATTGGAAGTGTGGAACTTGGATCGATCCTCCGATAATCACATCCTAACCATCACAATAATGGTCAACCAAAGTCTAAACCATGACCCCACCACATCCATATGGGGGATCACCTCAAGGACCTCTCCATGAATCAAGAGTCTTGTCAATAAAAAAATGTTAGCCTTTGTTGAAAACTACACCCTTTGGATGAAAACCTCAAATTCCCAATGATGGGGCCTCCATATAAACATAAAAAAGTTTATAAGCTCCTCATGGGAGTGCAACTGAGAAAACTGGATAAATTTGAGAAGGCCAAAGTTGTCCATCTAAAACATAGTTGTTGTATTCACCATCACTATAGTATGGAGGGAATCCCAATCCCTCTCTCACCACCAAATTTTCATCCTGGAAATTCAAAGTATCACAATTTACAAAAACGGAGGTTATTCGGTCACTAAACCTAGCCAAAAAATTCATCAAGTTTTCATCTCTCATGCGGTCATTGTGACTATTTATTGAATATTTATGTAGTCTATGGTTGCACGACTATTTTTTGAATAGTCATGATATCAACATGATGTCTCAAAAAATAGTCGCGCTAAGCCATTATGCATTTATAACTCGCCCTGCCATGTTGACCAACATGAATATTCAATTTATTGTCACTCTGATCAGTGTGGTCGATCAACCTACAATCGCGCTAACCTCAACACGATAGTGTGGCTAACGACCGTGCTATATGGTAAAATAAATCGAAGTACAATTTCATTGATGTGTGTGGATATATTCTAATCACCCACAAACCATATAGTCTCCCTCAAAGGGGGACCGTATGAACTACTGTGTGATCCTAAAAAAAGATTAAAAATTCCAAAATGACAAGGAGGTCAAGACCCCTTACCTGGCTCTCTCAATAATCAAATAAAATAGCTAATGCATGTGCATGGGACTCTATAATATCATGGGATACATTGAGCTACATGCATCCACATCACCTCAACTACAAATGAGATGGCATGGTGAGACCCACTACCATTTATACAACCCAATAAAAAACTTTCTTGAGACTATATAAAATCTCAAAAGATTCATTTTTCAAATATTTTGTGATGTTGGGATCACCATTTTCCATTCTACACGATGGTATGATTTGTTCAGTTTTTCACACAACTTCCTTGAGACCCCTTTTTCAACACCTATATTGTAGGTACGCTTTCTCACTATCATTTTATTCCAAGTTCCCGTATCAATTTATTTACTATTAGGTATTTTTCACTTCGAGTATTTGGTTTTTGTGTATATGTACTTGTCAACAGGTTCACATCACTTTCCTTTAGGGCCATTCTAAGGCCTCTTCAAGTATATAATTCAAAACTGGCATGTAGTCAATCCATCTATGATTAATTTCATTTAACAATATCATTCTTCTACATATACCTCTAGGATCACATTCCTTGGTATCACAACAACTTCACCTAGTTCCACTTGCATATGATTGTTATGTTTTAGTAGTTTCTTAACCACATGGGTTGTATCAACTTTCAACCCCCTAGGAAAATTGGAATCTATGTTCTTTTATACCATATAATGGGATTCGAAGAAGTTTTCACTTCTCAGAATGAGCCTCACAGTTCTTCTCATCATATTGCTAGCTCAAAAACCCATGGACTCACAACTCCTCACAAGTTTTTTATTAGTTCTATTGAATGCACCTACACATTTTCATTTGGCCCTTCATCTCCTCCAAGATTAGTTTCCCGTTTACAGTCCAATCTAAATTCACCCACCTACACCAAAACCCATCCTTGGGCCCCCGACCCTTCATTTGTCCTCATAAAGTTGTGCCTCACTAGGCCAAGCAATTTAATCACTGGGGCACCCATATCTATGTTTTCACATTCAACCCAATTATTATTTATTCATTTGGTAATTGTAAAAAGTACCATTGGATTTACAAACAAACAAGTAGACTTAGGCCATCACACTTGATGGTGCCCTTTTTTACCTAAAGACAACCCTAGTTTCCATTGTTTGGAGTATTCACACTAAGAAACCATGTCTGCAAACACCCAAATTATTTTCCAAACCTCAATTATCCCATTATATTGTATTATGATCCCTAAGTTTTCACACATAAGTAGGTCAAATGTTTTTAGGCTCATCACCCTCAGTTGCAGTTTGACAATAACTTGCTAGTATCTGACTGTCCCCCTAACATCATACCACTTTTTGTTCATTTGAATATTTAACTACTTCCACTATCAATCATCACTTATAGTTTTGCCAAGGGAATTCTTGAGTCCCATTTACCATTGACCTTGTCCATATTTATCAGCCACACATCACTCTTACAAGTCAAATCCCAGTACCACAATGATAGTTAATTTCAAGGGGAAATTTTCCCTTTGCATTCACAACTCGATTCTTGTCGAACTCAACACCAATTTCCAGGAATATTGCAATATCACAGTTCCCATTATCATACAAATGGTGATCCCTAGATGGGACAGAGAGAGTCATCATTTCTATCTGATTCCATTGACCTCCCTGATGTTCGACGTTAGCACATATCCACATCAGGATGGGTCTTACTTTACAACAATTACAGTTTTTCATTTCAGTCAAAGACCCCTACCATTTACATGCCATTAATTCTTTGAAGTAACAAACACACACCCTAAGTGTTCACTTCAATCTCTAGGGCATGTTCTCCTTTAGAACCGTCATTTTCCATTATCGATACTGTTACACATTATTTTTGTCATCCCTATGATCATTAATGATGTAAATATATTTGTTTCCTTCAGAGGGGTCAGTGACCTGTGTTTCTAAAGAGAGAAGAGAGAAGAACTTTTCCTGAGAAAAGAAGTTGCATTTTCCTATGTAAAAACCTTATAAAAAAGGAAGTTCGCAGGTTTCTATATAGGCAGGGTGCGAGAATGACCCATTATCGTAGGTTTCACTATATCCAGGGTGCGAGGTGTTCGCAGGTTTCTCTATATCTAGGGTGCGATAATTCCTGCACATGGAAAAAATGAGCGTTTTCTCGAATCTTCTAGAAGGAGAAACTTCTATGGTGAGGTGGCATCCAAATGGTTTGGATCTTACTCGCTTTCATGATTTAGTGGGATCATCCTAACCTCCTCACCTTATCCTCTTCAAATTATAAAAGGAGAGGAGTTATCATGGAGAAAGTTAGCTTGGGTTAGCTTTGTTGGTTCATGAGCTTGTTCTTGATTGGATTGGAATTATCAGCTTGGTTGGAGTGGCTTTGAGATTTGCTTTGTCAAGATAGATTGTGAGTAGCCATTAGATCTATGTTTTCATAATCCTTGGAGCAAGAAGTGTGTGGGGAACGAAGGACAGTTGGAAGGGACTTTACAACATCAAGGCAATGGTTGTAATCTCTCTTTCACATTTAATATGATACCGTAATATGATTCTTTCCCATAAAGCTAAATCTACTTTATTGTATAACTCTTTGATCATATACATAGATTGACTGTTGAATAGATTGTGTTTTCTTCACTTCGATTGGTTTGTATTGTTTTGGTCTTGACTGTACGAGAGCACTGGAGCGAAGCGGGAGAAACAAAGACCAAAGGAAGCTATAATAAGGTATGTTCTTTGTTCTTGCCTCCTATTTAATTCAATGGTTAGAATCTAGGGAAAGAGTCATGTTCTGTTTTGCTTTGTTCTAAATCCAGGTGGATCTAGAGAGATCGGTTTGTGTCCGCACTTACGGATTTATCCAATAACAAAATTGGCGACTCCACTGGGGAACGGATTGTTTCCTAGTTAGTCTAGTTTCCCTTGCTTTGATTGCTTGTTTTCTGGTTTCTGAGTCTGTGGGACATCCATTCAGATTCTCTGGATCTAGAAGTTCACTTAGATTCCCTATCCTTTTTCAAAAAAAATCTTGTTTACAGGCATTCTCGCACTGTACCCTTTAGTGGACTACGAGAATCATCGATGTTCGCACCCTACTGTTCAATTAGGTGCGAACTTCTCGCACCCTACCAATGTCTAGCCTGCGAGAATACCTAATTCTCGCACTGCACTCTATTGCTAGGCTGCGAACTTGTTTGTGAAAATTTTTGGATTGGGTCTTGTCATTTTTTGATGCCCGGTTTTATTTGAACAACTGGATTGAACTTTTGGAGCCTATATTGATCTGTTTACAATCTTCTTGATGTTCTTTGAGTTACTTTTAGCCACTTTTTCTTTGTTTGGTTTTGAAGGATTAGTCTCTTGCTTTGAGTGTCTTTCAATTACAAAGCATGTGTTTTCTTTAGAATTGTTTAGGGAAAGATTAGATTTCTTCTGAATAGTTCTCTTTAAAAGAGAAATTTTTAGTTTGGGTTTCGTTGTTTTAAGAAAGTTCATTATTGATTTTAGTGAAATTTTTGAAACAAAAAGATTTAATTTCTTGCTTTATATTAGATTGGGGGTATTCTTGCATTTGAAGTAGCGGAATTACATTGGTGTACAGTACCTTTTTCTCATTTCTTGAGAATATTGATATTGATGAGTTTAATAGACTTTGGGACATGTGCATATGGGAATGATAATTGTTTTCTCCTTCTCGTAGCATAGCTTTCATCGAAATGAAACGATTGCATCTTCATATCTTTGCATAATTTTCGAGTCGGTCAAAACACCATCTTGTCCACGCCATCTTCCTTTTGAGTAACAACAGCCATAAAATAAAGCGCTTATAAAAAGTGATTAGACATTTTTATCTTTTCTAGTAGAAAACCTACATTAGATTAGTTGTAGGGCTTTGGAATAGGTGTGAAAGATAACTTTCCAAAGTTACAAACAAACATAGAATCTTGGGTTAGGGAGTGGTTAAATCCACTTATTACATTTTGTCCTGGGAAGCCCTTCTAACAAAAGGGTCAGGCACGAGGTCGCATTGATATTGGCAGAGTTACTCACCCTGCTTTGTTGATATCAGTGTAGAGATTGCACATATTACGGGGATCACTCGGAGGTATACCCACAATGATGAGTGGAAGCCTTTTGAGTTGATTTCGGGCTAGATACCCTGCCCTTGCGTGTGGATCAGACTGTCGACTGTCCCCCCAGGATTTATTGTTGTTGGTGGTAACCTTAGTGGCCTATCTTTCTAGGTTCTTTACACGAGGTGACTGTGGAGGGGCAAGTCTTCACGGTACTTGGAATCGACGTTGGCCAAACTCACTCAGGCTCCTTGGAGGGTATACCCACAATTATGTGTGGGAGCTTGCACCAGGGTGTAAGTCCGTTAAGCAGGTCGTCAATGTAACTTTTCCACCCTCTCTATCTCAGCCCCTTCTTACTTTGTTCCTGCGACGTTGGATTTCATCACCAGCTAGTGCGTTCATTGTGAGAAGGTTTTGTTTGTTTCCTTGCTTCCTAGATTTTTAGCGTGTGTTGTTTGTTTTCCCTAGTGGACTCTAGATTGGATTTTTGTTTTTCATGGTGTCAGTTCCTGAGATGACCAATGAAGGAACCTCTACTCCAGGGGAACCTTTTTTTTTTCCTTCTTACGAAAACATTGGTCCTCCTCACATCGCTACTTTGAGCCTTCCAGGTCTCACTATTGGATTACCGATATGGTTGTTTTCCACTCATGTAATCCCAAATGCAGTAAGTGCTTCGGTCGTAAGAACTTCCCCCCAAGAACATCAACCTCATGTTAATCCTTCACCGTCTTCACCAGTAAGGTCTTCTTCACCTTCTTCACTTGCAAGGTCGTCTTCCATTTCATCTTCTTCGTCGGGTGAAAGTTCTAAAGCTAGTAACTCGGTGAATAAGAAGAAGAAGAAAAGAAAGAATAAGAAGAAGAAAATTAAGCAAGGATCCAAACTTCCGACTGCTATTAAACATGTTAGAAAACAACCAGTTATTGTTAATCATGTTGGGAGTGTTGATGATGTCAAGATCACCCAAACAACCCATAAGCCCAAGTACCCTTGCAGGCTTTGTAAGGGTAGCCATTTTCTTAAGGATTTCCCTGGTCTATCCAAGGTTATAAAAGCATGGTCTACATTCCCTCGCCAATCCATGTCGTTAGCCTCTGAACAACATGCTGACGACCCCCCGTCAACCAGTCATGATACAGTTGGGAAGAATAAAAGTAGAGTCAAGTTCTCATGCATGTTATGCAAAGGGAGTCATCTCACTCACCTTTTCCCTCGTATGGATGAAGCCTCAAAATTCCTGGAAGACATGACTGTTTCACAGCCTCAACTTCCAGCTGGTTATCACAAGATTTCTCTCAACCCACCTATAGTTGATGGAATGATCACTCCGGTCCCTTCACCGGTCAATCCGGTTGATCATGTCGTCAATATGGTCACGTCTTTGGATTAACCAGTAGACCAAGTGGTTGATCCAATCCCATCCTCGGTCAACCCCACTTTCCCGTTAGAGAGTGAAACCCAAGCGGTTGATCTGTTTCCACCTATCGACCCCATTCTCCCCTTGGTGAATGAAACCCAAGTGGTCGATATGATATCTCTATCGGTCGATCCTACTCTCCCGCTCGAGAGTAAAACCGATACTGCCCAGGTTTTTCTCGTTGATACAGAATCTCCCGTGCCGAGAGGTGTTCCTCCTTCTCCCGTAGGACCCCCTCCAAGTAATGAGGCCATCTGTTTTGATTGGGAAGTGCTAACTGGACCTCGTCTTCCCTCTTACATGCCTTTCCAGATTATAGTACAGGTTTGTGGTTGGGACGTGCCTCAAACATTGATCGATGAAGGTTCGTCTGTTAGTATTTTGTCCTCTATTGCTTGGCAAGCTTTGGGTTGTCCTCCACTTGCATCGGTTACGCAGAATCTGTTAGCTTTTAATAGAAGAACCAGTCAACCATTAGGGACCCTTCCTCAGTTTCCTGTAACTCTGGGAGGGAAAACTGTCTTTATCGATGTTATGGTAGTTCAAGACCCCTTGGATTTTGCTTTACTCCTTGGGCGAGATTATGTCTATGCCTTGAAAGCTATTGTGTCTACTCTTTTTCGTGTGATATCTTTCCCTCACGATGGACGAGTTGTGACTGTTGATCAACTTTCATTCATTGACCCCGCCTGGATTGTCTCCCTGAATGGTTCTTGTATGCAGACAGTATTGCCCCCGCCACAGGTCAATTATGTGGCATTGTCACCCATGGCTTCAACTTCTGATGATTTAGATCCAGTAGTTGACATGGTAATCTCTTCGATAGGGTTTTTAGAGCTTGATCTCTTAACTCCTGTCATGACCCTCAACATGGTGTCCTTCCAGAGTGTATTTCTCCCTTCCAGTGAAGACCTCTTGGAAGCCATGACCGAGTTTTGTCCCTTGAAATGGTGTTCTTCCAGAGCATTGTCCTCCTGGAATCCATGATCAAGAAGAGGTTTCGAGGATAGTTTTTGCGTCTCTGTGACAACCTCGTTAAAAAATGAAATAGAGGTTTCGAGGACAGTTTTTTTTGTCTCTGAGGCAACCTCGTTAAAAAATGAAACAGAGGTATTTGAGCATGGTTTTCTGATTTCAAGCTCGTTAAAAAATGAAACCACCTGAATATAGTTTTTGCGTCTCTATAGAAACCTCGTTAAAAAATGAAATAGAGGTTACGAGCATAGTTCTTGTTTCTATGTCAAGCTCTTTAAAAAATGAAATAGTTTTCCCCCTCTCTGTTTGAGTCAAGTCCTTCATCTAGTATTTGAAGCTTCATTTCATTCTCCTTTGCAGTTGGATGACACGAAGCTTAGGGGGCATTTGACCTCAGCCTCTGGACTTCATGTTGAAGTTAAGCCGCTAGTTTCTTAAGCTGAGGGCTAAGTACCAACCATCCATGTGTTATGCGTTGGGAAGTCACAAGCATAGGTTTCTATGGTTCAAGCTTGTGTAAAAATGAAACCACTTACCTCAAGCATAGTTTCCTTTGGTTCAAGCTTGTGTAAACATGAAACCAGGTCCAAGCATATTTTTGTTTAGTTTTTAAGCTTGTGTAAAAATTAAAATCTATCCCAAGCATAGTTTTGTTTTGTTTTTAAAGCTTGCGTAAAAATGAAAACAATCCCGAGCTTAGTCTTTTTTCTTTCTCATGTTCGTAAATACGTGAGATTGTAACCGAGTATACTTTTATCATTTTTTTGGACTCATAAAGGTTATACGAAAAAGGAACCCCCTGGAGTCCTCTTTAAGCTCTTTTCAGACTCTCTAAACATGAAAAGATCGCCGAGCAACCTTGTTATTTTCATGCTCGATAAAGTATTTGAAGTAAGCGTCTGGTGAGCAATAATTTATCTCTTTTTCGATCTTGTCCAGACTATTTTACGAAAAAGGAACTGAGAGAGTTCTATTTTAAGTGTTTTTCCAAACTCTATAATCTTGAAAAACCTTCGAGTTTTCTATCTCTGGACTCGTTAAACAAACATTGACAGACCCGTGATGGGACCAAACCACTCTTTCTTAGGGTTCGTTAAACATACTCTGAGGGACTCGTCCGAAGGATGAGCTTAAATTGACAAGCATATGTTATCCTCCTCAAGCTTGCGTAAAAATAAAGAGGTACTCGCCAGAGATGGTGGGGGAAAAATTGGGAAAGAAATGTATCTAAACTTGTATTCTTTGGAAGAGTCACTTTTGAACATGACACCCTTTCACTCTCCTTGTGTCTAGGTTGGAAAATCCACTTGTCTCCTGATCATACTCCTATAAGATTACAAATTGGTCTGTGATCCTTGTTTTTGAGTCAGTATTTCCAAGACAATTGTCGTGTCATCACTATGTTCAAAAAGATGTTCAACCCAAAAAGCCTTCTATTGCGTCGGCCATTTCTGCAGTCTTTAAAGCCTTCTATTGCGTCGGCCATCCCTGAGTCAATCCTGAATCACTTGTTACTCTGATCTACATCAAATCTTGTTACTTGTTTCATGTCATTGATGTGGGATAAATTAAGGCCCTCCTGTGACGAGTCTTTTCCTATCGACTTCAACTCATTATCCAGGAATTAGACATAGAAACTAATTGGTACCTTGGAACTTGCATGCCTCAATGGTAGGTTTCCTCTCTTTCGACAGTGGGTTTTCATAATTGACTCCTGATTGGAAGATTTCGCCGAGTGTTCGACTTCAACTCATTTATTCACATTTGTTGAATTGTACTAGTGTATCTTGGGAGTTATTGACATTAATGGTGATTTCCCTCGCACTTGTTAACGGTATACACTAATGACCGGTAATAAAGTGGTTTCTACCATGTTCGACTTCGACACATGTATTCACATGGTTAGATTCGTACTATAGAGTGGCAGAGATGAAGACCCTGGATATTTTCTGACAGATCCAGGTTGCGTTGGAGTATATTCAGTGTATTGTTGCATAGATCCACATTTTATGTCTAGTGGCTATGTTCAAATTCGTGTCTTTAACACATAGATCCACAGTGTATTTTTGCTGGCTATGTTCAGATTTGAGTCATATCGGCATGGATCCACAGTGTATGTTTCGTGGACATGACCTGTCTTACTTGACATGGATCTTCGCATGTCGGCATTTATTCTTTGAGTCATTTATATTCTGAGTATGGGAATGCCTACTTCAGTGATGATATATTATTATACTGTATTTCCTTGTCTGTTGGCAGGTTTCCGACCGACTGTTCCTTGTTCCCTACACACACTCGACAAAGTATTTCAGCTATCACTTTGTTCTAACTTCATACTTTGGGGGGCTCTCTGTTACACATTATTTTCATCATCCCTATGATCG
>SNQJ01S0001295.1:644846-696041 GCA_010110895.2 Picea sitchensis | reverse complement strand
GATGTTGGTACATATTGATGATTCATAGTTGATGAGTAGTTGACACATGATTGGTACACACTTGGTACATGGTTGGAAGCACGTTTTTATGGTACAGGTTGATTACAGGTTGGTGCATGGTTGATGCACTTGTTTATGGTACAGGTTTATTACAGGTTGAGGTACAGGTTGATGCATGGTTGATGCATGGTTCATATTTATTGGTACAAGTTTACAGTGGTATATCTCACAGTGATAGTGTGACAGTGGTTAAATCATTTTACTTCTACTTCAGGGTGGCAGGACGGAGCAAGGACAGGTGGTTGTAGCCACCTTCTGGTTGTAGTCGGAGAACATTAGGGGTTGTAGCCTCCTTCTAGTTATAGCCAGAGAATTGGGGAGTTGGATATTCCCTCGAGTTGTAGACTAAGAAACTAGGGGGTTGGAGTCTCCTTCTAGTTGGAGCTGGAAAACAAAATAAGTTGGTGCTTTTAATGAATGTAATTCTTCAAGACATATAAGAAAAACCATTTTGTGGTTTTCTCCTGATTTGGGTTTTCACGTAAAACAATGGTGTACTGTGTATGTGTGTGATTGATTATTTCTTACTTCTCATTATTGGATAATAATTCTACATTGATATAACATTTGAAGAAAAAGGATTATAATTATGTTATTACTGATTCACCCCCCCTCTTAGTAATCCAACATAAGTAATCCAACAATTGGTATCAAAGATGGTTCCTTAAAAAATCAATTTAACCACGGAAACATAGATCATGGAAAGTACCAACTCGTATAAAAATGGAATACCATAGTTTGATGGATAGAAGTATGCTTTTTGGGGCATAAGGATGAAGACATATATACAAGCACAGGGATTTCAAGTTTGGCAATCAATTGTAGATGGATACACAACACCAACAGTTCCACCAACAAATGACAAAGCAGTGAAACTCGATGAAAATAATTTCAAATCCATAAATTCACTTTTGAATGGTCTCAGTGATACAGTATTCACCAAAGTTGCACATTGTAAATCTGCTAAAGAGATTTGGGACAAGCTTCAAAATATTTATGAATGAGATTCAAAATTCAAAGCAACAAAGATTCAAACCTACAGAGGTCAGTTCGAACAACTAAAAATGAAGGAAGCTGAAGATAGCGCAACCTACTTCTTACGAGTCGATGAAACAATGAATGCAATCATAGGATTAGGAGAATAAATCGAAGAATCTGTAATTGTTCAAAAGGTACTAAGATATCTTCCTATGAGATTCAACCCTAATATATCATCACTAAAAGAAAGATCAGATATAAACTCAATAAGCATGGACAAACTGCATGGAATCTTCACAGCATATGAGATGAGAACTGAACAGGAAAATACAGATGTAAAAGAAGCAGCCTTCAAAGCATCCAAAAGATCAAAGAAAAAGAAAAAGGAACAAGAAGAATATAGCAGCAGCAGCGACGTCTCAAAAGATGATGAAGAAGTGGTCAACTTCGTCAAAAGACTGAACAAGGGAACCAACGATAGGTATAGAGGTAAGCTTCCTTTAATTTTTTTTAATTGTGATGGTATTGGTCATTTTTCTAACAAATTTCCTCATAAGAAAAAGAGAAATGATGAAGGTTACTCAAAAGGCAGACAAACATATAAAAGTAAAAGAACTACAAAGAAAGTTTTCAAGAAAAAATTTTGCACCAAAGAGGACATCTCATCATCAGATGAAGATGAAGTCAGTGACAGTGAAACAAGAAGATTTCTATTTGTGGCAGTAGAAGAATATGATAAAGAAGACTCTGAAGAATCATATGAAGAAGAAATTGAAGAGACAGAAGTTGAATTCCGAGAAGAATCAATGAGTGTCCATAGAAGTTATCAGAAGAGAAAAGAAGAAAAATAAGAAACTACAAGCAGAACTAGATAAGAAAAAAGACACTCAAGAACTAGAACAAATGATCACAAAATTGAAGGTTTAAATAGAAGAAGATAAAAGAATTGAAGAAGCACTCAAAGAACAACTAGAAGGAAAGGACAAGATCATTGGAAACCTGGAAGCAGAGATTGTCGCACTAAGAAAGGATATTCAAAAGAAAAACATGCAGAATAACTCAAAAGTTCTGGATGACATTATCAGCAATCAAAAATCTTATCTTGACAAGTCTGGACTTGGATACAATCAAACAGAAAATGGATCAAGCTCCAAAAAAACAGAGCAAGAAACAAATCCAAAAAGTTATGCAGAAACAATCAAAGGGGATAAAAAGATATACAAGGAATATTACAGGGACACTCCTCCATCGAGAAGATTCAAATTTCAGAATCAACAACAGATAGACAGGCCTCAATAAGAAGAAGGATTCATAAGAGCACCTCCTTTCATAAGGTCTTCAACTACTAGGAACAATAACTACTTTGAGAGCCATACACAAAGGGGTTATTCAAGAAGACCTAGTGAAACACAGAGAAGAAGTTACAACAGGTTTGAATCTTTGAGCACTGAAGTGGAATGTTACAAATGTAACAATTTTGGACACATGGCCAAAAATTGCAGAATGACAATCCCTCCCAAAGAATCTCAACAGAGTCACAAACAAGACCTCAAAAAATGACATGGATAAGAAAGCAAGATCAATATAGCAATGAAGAATGCATAGTTTCTCTACAAGCTAAACAAAAGAAACGCGGTTGGTATGTTGACAATGGATGTTCAAAACACATGACAGGTGATAGAGACAAGTTTCTTACATTACGAAAGGAAAGAGATGGATCAGTCTCCTTTGGAAATGATTACTCATCCAAAATCATTGGAAATGGCACAGTTTGAATTGGGAACAAGAATGAAAAGGCAGAAAATGTTCTACTAGTAGAAGATATGAAACACAATCTTTTAAGTGTGAGTCAAATGTGTGACCAAGGTCATAAAGTTACTTTCGATTCACAAAAGTGTGAGATAAGAAAATAAGGTTCAAGGAAATTGGTCGCTACAGCTGCAAGAACTTCAAGCAACATATATGTGTTAAGCGAAATTGTAAATGAAAAGTGTTGTCTAGGAAAGGAAGATGAAAGTTGGTTATGGCACAGAAGAATGGGTCACATGCATTTTGATAGCCTTGTCAAAGTCAGCAAAAGAGAAGTAGTCAGAGAAATGCCCCAGGTCACAAAACCAACCAACACTTTATGCAAGCATTGCCAACAAGGAAAGCAAACAAAGACCAGGTTCAAATCAAAGGAATATTCAACAAAAAAACCACTGGAAATTGTGCATACTGATCTAGTTGGACCAACTACAAAAAAAGGATTAAAAGGTGAGATATACTTTATGTTATTAGTTGATGATTATACAAGAATGATTGCAGTTTTCTTTCTCAAGAAGAAATCAAAATCTTTTGAAAATTTCAAGATCTACAAGGAAATGGTTGAAAATGAGATGGATTCAAGAATCAAATGCTTAAGATCGGATAATGGAGGAGAATTCACCTCAAAGGAATTTATGGACTACTGCAGCAATCATGGAATAAAAAGGTAATTCTCTGTCACTAGGACACCTCAACAGAATGGAGTTGTTGAAAGAAAGAACAGGAAAGTACAAGAAATGGCTTGAACAATGATAATGGATTCAAAGTTGACAGATATTTTTTAGACACAGACAATGCTTACAACAGCTCACATTCAAAACAGAGTAATGCTCGGAAACAACACTGATAAAACTCCCTACGAGCTATGGAAAGGAAGACCAACAAATGTGGAGCACTTCTGAGTTTTTGGAAGCAAATGCTACATCAAAAGAAAAGATGGCATAATGGGAAATTTTGACTCTTGTGTGGGAAAATGAATACTTGTTGGTTACTCAAGTACAAGGAAATCATACAAGTGTTACAATCTAATATTAAACAAAGTTGTGGAAAGCATCAACGTAACAATTGATGAAACAGACAGACCAGAGTCAAAGAAAGAAGAAAACAAATCAATGGAACAACTTTTTGAAGAAGAAGAAGAGGAAGATGAAGATGAAGAGAATCTGACAGAAGTAGAAGAGAAAGTTCAACAAGTATCTCCAAAGACACCTAGCAAACGAGTACAGAAGAATCATCCTTCAAATCAGATTATTGGAAACAAAGATGCAGGAGTTGAGACCAGAAGAAATATTTGTTCACCAGAACAAACACACCTAGCACTCTTATCTACAATTGAACCAAATTGTTTTGAAGAAGCCAGCAAGGATGAATTTTGGAATAAGGTCATGGATGAAGAATTGGATCAAATAGAGAAAAATGACACTTGGGAATTGGTTCCAAGACCAAAGAATAAGAATGTGATCGGCACAAAATGGGTTTTCAGGAATAAATTGAATGAATATGGACATGTTACAAGAAACAAAGCAAGATTGGTATGTAAAGAATATGCACAGATTGAAGGAATCAAATTTGAAGAGACATTTGCCCCAGTTGCCAGAATGGAAACAATTTTTTTGTGTTTAGCTTATGCATGCTCCCAAAATGTTAAAGTATATCAAATGGACGTAAAATCATCTTTTCTAAATGGGGAACTTGAAGAAAAATTCTACATTGAACAACCAGAAGGATTTCAGTTGTCAGAGAACACAGATTATGTGTGTAAATTAAAGAAGGCCTTGTATTGTCTAAAACAAGCTCCTAAAGCATGGTACTCTAGACTGTATAAGTATCTGCAGCAGGAAGGGTTCAGAAAAGGAAGTGCAGACAACAACCTCTACAACAAGGTAAGTCAAGGTAATATTTTATTAATTGAAGTTTATGTTGATGATATTATTTTTGGTAGTGATGATGACAGGTTAAGCCAAAAATTTGTAAAAGACATGCAAAATGAATTTGAAATGTCGTTACTTGGAGAACTATCCTTCTTTCTGAGACTTCGAATACATCAAATAAACCAAGGAATTTTTATTTCTCAAACCAAGTATATCATAGAAATTCTAAAGAGGTTCGGAATGGAAGATTGCAAACCAATTATCACTCCCATGCAAACCAGTTGTAAGTTGAGCAAAGATGATGATTCAAAGTCTACAAATCAGAGGCAATATATGTGAGAGCATCCAGACCATATGCAATGCAGGCAGTTGGACAGGTGGCACGATTTCAAGAAGCACCAAAGGAATCACATGTATTAGTAGTAAATAGGATCTTCAGATATATCAAAGGAACAAAAGAGTTTGGATTATGGTATCCAAAAGGAAAATATCTATCACTTATTGCCTACACAGATGCAGATTGGGTAGGTTGTATTGATGACCGACGAAGCACTAGTGGAGCAGCATTCTACTTAGGTGAGTGTTTAATATCATGTCTAAGCAAGAAAAAATCATCGGTATCTCTATCTGCAGCCGATGTAGAGTATATTGCAGCAACAACATGTTGTACATAGGTTCTTTGGATGAAACAAACTTTGACAGATATACAGGTTGAGCATGAAGAGCCCATTCCAATATATTGTGATAATACAAGTGCCATCAGTATCTCAAAAAACCCGGTGATGCACTCCAAGACTAAGCACATTCCAATAAAGTATCACTTTCTACGGGAACAGGTTGCAGAAAAGAACATCAGAGTTGAGTATGTGGGCACAAAAGAACAAGTGGAAGACATCTTTACAAAACCACTTCCACAGGAAGCCTTTGAATATCTTCACCAAAGACTTGGACTTATTTCTACTTCAAAAATGAATTCTTTTTTAATCCTTTTTGAATGCCTATCTTATATGTCTTAGATGTACACGAGGAAGCACCATAAGAGGACAGTTTGTTAGGGGGAGAAGCTCCAGATGGAAAGATACCTTTACCATTGATGACAAAGGGGGAGAGACTTATCAGCTACAAAGGACAAAGGCATGGTTCCAAGAGGAGTAGATTTATCAGATGCAGAGGATAGAGGCATGGTTCTAGGGGGAGCATGAGTGATATGATTTCAATGTTGCATCAGAGTGTTTCCATCAATGCCAAAGGGGGAGATTGTTGATTAAGGTTGGTTTTCATTGATGTCAACCCTTGAAGAAAGACTCATAGCACAAAGGTTTGGGTAATGGACCCAATATTGTTTGATGTAAATATGACTCATTATTTTTTTTTCATTGTTGATAAGAAGTAAATATGGATGAAGTCAAAAGTGGTCCCCTTATGGTGAAATCCCTCATGGGACGACGCTTTGTGGAGTAAGAGAACCCATGATTAATTGTGGAATAATGAGATGAAGGAAACTGAATTTATCAGGGAAAATATCTTATATGGATAGTGCTTATCATGTCATTTCCGGTGGTATGTGGAACGTCACATAATTCCTCACGGTTAAAGAGTTATGGCCATGAGAAGTTGGAGACCCCAGGTTTGGGTAATGGACCCAAGTTTGTTTGATGGGTAACGGTATGAGTTATGATATATTTGTAGATAATACTATTCTATATGGATAGTACATGTCATTCCATTTATGGTGGTATGTATAACTTCACATAACTCCTCACGATTTGAGAGTTATGGCCTTACGAAGTTAGAGAACCCTCATATGTCATCTAGAAGCCCCAAAAGGTCAAAGTAATCAAAGTGGTTTAAGAGATTTTAAAAGGTAAATAATAAAGTGAAGTGATGAGTGTATTATAATTCAAAGTGAATAAAAAATAAATTATTTCAATAATAAATCTAATGGAGAAATTAGAAGTGGACCCAACCCTAAAATAAGGAAAGTGGGCCAAGTGACCTAGAAGATATTTTTAAGGAAGCTACTTGGAGAGTATAAATAAGAGCCATGGCTCTCTCATTTGAATCACACTTAAGAATATTGAATATATATATGTTTATGAGGTAACCAAGGATATATAAACTGGAATTCTGAGTGAATGTAAAGAAAAGAATGCCGAAATGCAAGGAAGGATAAATTCTTTTGATGGTGTTTTCTAAGGTATGTTATTTACAGGTCATCTCACCATTTTCGCTAAAACGTTTTTTCTATAATGATTCATACCATGAAATTTCTATGCAAGTGAGAAAACATATACGAGTATCTGTGGTAAAAAAATTCATCTTGTGGGTCGTTGTATTTTTGGAGTTACACTCCGTGGAAAATAGGGTTTGTGGCCAGTCCTGAAACTAGTCAAAAACAGGTGTTTCGGGTAAAAATGTCATAACTTCTTCATAAAAGATCCAAATTTAGTTAGAAAAAATGTGTTGGTTAGGGGAAAGTCTGAAATATGTTTTGTAAAATTTTTAAATCAATTCATTAAACATTTTGTGCGGGGAATGCTCTACAAGGTCGTTCTCTAGAATAATCCAGAATTCAGCAAGGTATGTCAATTTTGCTATAACTCTTTTTATAAGAGGTTCCAACTAGTGACACTTGGAAGAATTGCATAAAACACACTGAAGAAAATTGTGTATTAGTTTTAGATATTTATACATTACAGGTTCAAAGTTATGATTACTTCAAGTTAGGGTTGTTGACTAATCCAAAACTAGGCATGTGAGACTAAAGAAAAGTTTGATGAAAATGGTAGTCTCTTGTTTTTAAAGTTAAAGGAAGGTTTGAAGGAATGTGATCATATACACAGGACTCTATTATAGAGCTACAAATCAGATTTGGATGATAGAATTGATGAGGTCTTTGTTTGTGGTACATGTTGGGTACATGGTTGGAACAAGTAGTATGAGGGCTTTTGGTTGTGGTACATGTTGAGTACATGGTTGAGACAAGTAGTTGATGAGTTGGGGCACATACATGAGGTGTATAGTTGATGATGTTGGTACATATTGATGAGTCATAGTTGATGATTAGTTGACACATGATTGGTACATACTTGGTACATGTATGGATGCATTTGTTTATGGTACATGTTGATAGTGTGACAGAGATTGTCACATTAAGAAAGGATATTCAAAAGAAAAATATGAAGAATAGCTCAAAAGTTTTGGATGAAATTATTAGCTCTCAAAAATCTCCACTTTACAAGTATGGACTTGGATACAATCAGACAGAAAATGGATCAAGTTCCAAAAAAATAGAGCAAGAAACAAATTCAAAAAGATATGCAGAAACAATCAAAGGGGACAAAAATATATACAAGGAAGATTACAAGGACACTCCTCCACCAAGAAGATTCAGATTTTAGAATCATCAACATACAAATAGGCCTCATGAAGAAGATGGATTCATAAGAGCACCTGCTTCCAGAAAATCTTCAACTCCCTGGTATCAAACTATATTTTTTAGTTTATGTTATGCATGTAATAATTTTGGACATAAAGCTGTAAATTGCATATCTAACAACAGGAACAATAACAGCTTTGAGATTCATACACAAAGGGGTTAATCAAGAAGACCTAGTGAAACACAAAGAAGAATTTACAACAGGTTTGAATCCTTGAGCACTGCAGTGAAATATTACAAATATAACAACTTTGTACACATGGCCAAAGATTGCAGAATGATAGTCCCTCCTAAAGAACCTCAACAGAATAATAACAGTCACAGACAAGAACCTCAGAAAATGACATGGATAAGAAAGCAAGATCAGTATAGCAATGAAGAACGCACGGTCGCTCTACAACCTAAGCAAAACAAACACGGTTGGTGTTTTGACAATGGGTGTTCAAAACACATGACAAGTGATAAAGACAAATTTCTTACATTACGAAAGGAAACAAATGGATCAGTCTCCTTCGGAAATGATAATTCATCTAAAATCATTGGAGAAGGCACAGTCTAAATTGGGAACACGAATGAAAAGGCACAAAACGTTCTACTAGTAGAAGATATGAAACATAATCTTCTAACTGTGATTCAAATGTGTGACCAAGGTCATAAAGTTACTTTCGATTCACAAAAGTGTGAGATAAGAAAAGAAGGTTTAGGTAAATTGGTCGATACAGCTGCAAAACCTTCAAACAAAATATATGTGTTAAGTGAAATTGGAAATGAAAAGTGTTATCTAGTAAAGGAAGATGAAAGTTGGATATGGCACAAAAGAATGGGTCACATGCATTTTGATAACCTTGTCAAAGTCAGCAAAAGAGAAGCAGTTAGAGAAATGCCCCAGATCACGAAACCAACCAACACTTTATGCAAGCATTGTCAACAAGGAAAGAAAACAAGGACCAAGTTCAAATCAAAGGAATATTCAACAACATGACCAGTGGAAATTGGGCACACTGATCTAGTTGTACCAACTAAAACAAAGGTCTTAAAAGGTGAGAGATATTTTATGTTATTAGTTGATGATTATAAAAGAATGACTACAGTTTTTTTTCTCAAGAATAAGTCAAAAGCTTTTGCAAACTTCAAGATCTACAAGGAAATGGTTGAAAATGAGATGGATTCAGGAATCAAATGCTTGAGATATGATAATGGAGGAGATTTCACTTCAAAGGAATTTATGGACTACTACAACAATCATGGAATAAAAAGGCAATTCTCCGATGCTGGGACACCTCAACAGAATGTAGTTGTTGAAAGAAAGAACAAGACAGTACAAGAAATGGCTCGAACAATGATAATGGATTCCAAATTGAAAGATATATTTTGGAGACAAGCAGTGCATACAACAGTTTACATTCAAAACAGATTAATGCTCAGAAAAAACATTGATAAAACGCCCTACGATTTGTGGAAAGGAAGACCAACAAATGTGAAGCACTTCAGAGTTTTTGGAAGAAAATGCTACATCAAAAGAGAATATTGCAGAATGGAAAAGTTTGACTCTCGTGTGGACAAAGGAATACTTGATGGTTACCCAAGTACAAGGAAAGAATACAAGTGTTACAATCTAAGATTAAACAAAGTTGTGGAAAGAATCAACGTAACAATTGATGAAACAAGGAAAGCAGAATCAAAGGAAGAGGAAAACAAATCAATGGAACAACTTTTCGAAGAAGAAGATGAAAAAGAAGTAGAAGAGGAATATGAAGAGAATCCAACAGAAGAAAAAGATCGAGTTCAGCAAGTGCCTCCAAAGACACCCAGTAAACGAGTACAGAAGAATCATCCTTCAGATCAAATTATTGGGAACAAAGATGCAGGAGTTAAGACTAAAAGAAAAATCTGTTCACCAGAACAAACACACCTGGCACTCTTATCTACAATTGAACCAAACTGTTTTGAAGAAGCTATCAAGGACGAATTTTGGAATAAGGCCATGGATGTAGATTTGGAACAAATAGAGAAAAATGACACTTGGGAATTAATTCCAAGACCAAAGAATAAGAATGTTATCAGCACAAAATGGGTTTTCAGGAATACATTGAATGAAGATAGACAGGTGACAAGGATCAAAGATAGATTGGTATGTAAAGTATATGCACATATTGAAGGAATCGACTTTGAAGAGACATTTGCCCCAGTTGCCAGAATGGAAGCAATCCGTTTTCTTTTAGCTTATGCATGCTCTAAAAATGTTAAAGTATATCAGATGGACGTAAAATCATCTTTTCTGAATGGAGAATTTGAATAAGAAGTCTACATTGAACAACCAGAAGGATTTCAGTTGTCAGAGAACATAGATTATGTGTGTAAATTAAAGAAGGCCCCGTATGGTCTAAAAAAGGATCCTAGAGCATGGTACTCTAGACTGGATAAGTATCTGCAACATGCAGGGTTCAGAAAATGAAGTGCAGACAACAACCTCTACATCAAGATAAGTCAAGGTAATATTTTATTAATTGAAGTTTATGTTGATGATATTATTTTTGGTAGTGATGATGACAGGTTAAGCAGGAAATCTGCAAAAGCTATGCAAAATGAATTTGAAATGTCATTACTTGGAGAACTATCCTTCTTTCTGGGACTTCAGTTACATCAAAGCAACCAAGGAATTTTTATTTCTCAAACCAAGTATATCAAAGAAATTCTAAAGAAGTTCGGAATGGAAGATTGCAAACTAGTTGCAAGTTGAGAAAAGATGATGATTCGAAGTCTACATATCAGAGGAAATACAGGTCAATGATTGGCAACCTACTATATGTGAGAACATCCAGACCAGATGTAATGCATGCAGTTGAACAGGTGGCATGATTTCAAGAAGCACCAAAGGAATCACATGTATTAGCAGTAAAGAGGATTTTCAGATATCTCAAAGGAACAAAAGAGTTTGGATTATGGTATCCAAAAGGAAAGGATCTATCACTTACTGCCTACATAGATGTAGATTGGGCAGGTTCTATTGATGACCAATGAAGCACTAGTGGAGAAGCATTCTACTTGGGTGAGTGTCTAGTATCATGGCTAAGAAAGAAACATTCATTAGTATCTTTATCTACAGCCGAGGCAGAGTGTATTGCAACAACATCATGTTGTACACAGGTTCTTTGGATGAAACAAACTCTGAAAAATATACAGGTTGAGTATGATGAGCCCATTCGTATCTATTTTGATTATACAAGCGTCATCGGTATCTTGAAAAACCCGATGATGCACTCCAAGACGAAGCACAGTCCAATCAAGTATCATTTTCTACGGGAGAAGGTTGCAAAAAAGAATAGCAGAGTTGAGTATGTGGGCACAAAATAACAAGTGGAAAATATCTTTACAAAACCACTTCCACGGAAAGCCTTTGAATATCTTCGCCAAAGACTTGTAGTTATTTCTACTCCAAAATGAATGTTTTTTGAATTCTTATCTTATATTTCTTATATTTACACGAGGAAGAACCTTAAGAGCACAGTTCAATCAGGGGGAGAAGCCCCGGATGGAAAGATACCTTTGCTATTGATGACAAAGGGGAAGAGTTTTTATCATAAGAAAAGGACAGAGGCATGGTTCCAGGGGGAGCATATTTATCAGATGAAGAGGATAGGGTGATGGTTCTAGGGGGAGCATGAGTGATATGATTTCAGTATTCCATCAGAGTATTTCCATCAATGCCAAAGGGGGAGATTGTTTATTAAGGTTGGTTGTCATTGATGTCAACTCTTGAAGAAATCCCCACATCACAAAGGTTTAGGTAATGGACCCAAGATTGGTTGATGTAAATATGACTCATTATTGTCTTTTCATGGTTGATAAGAAGTAAATATGGATGAACTTCAAAGTGGTCCCCTTATGGTGAAATCCCTCATGGGAAGACGCTTTGCGGAGTAAGAGAACCCATGCTTAATTCTAGAATAATGAGTTGAAGGATAGTGAATTTGTCAGGGAAAATATCCTATATAGATAGTGCTTGTCACATTGTTTCCAGTGGTATGTGGAATGCCAGATAAACCCTCACAGTTAGAGAGTTATGACCATACAAAGTTGGAGAACCCCTCATAAGTCGTATAGAGGCCCCCAAGGGTCAAAGTGGTTTACAAAAGAAATTATTTTAAATAAAGAAGCCCTAAAATAAGGAAAGTGTAAGGCTACATGAAGATATAAATAAGAGGCAAATCTCACTCATTAAACACATACTTGTACATTTTGTATATCTATTTTCTTATGTAAAGCTTCTTTTAAATACTTGTGGATGCATCTGAAGTAGTGAAAATTTGAGGTAGCATGAAGGGTTGATGGCGAAATTCTCAAATTTACATAACACCCCATTTTCGGATACATATGCAGGTTGTTTATGTATAGGGTGTGTATACATTGAAGGTATACGCGGACTAGTTGTGTATAGGGTGAGTATGTACGTGGGTTGACTGTGTATAGGGTGAGTATATGTTTATAATGCCATGAAACTTGAGAAGATGAAGGTGCAGAGGTTCTAGACTTTGAGATCAAGCTCCCAGGAAGGTCTAGAGTGCATTCATCCATTGGTTCAAAAGGTATGTCTTATTTCTATGAATAGTTGGATTTTGATGTATGCATGAGGAATGTCAATGGAGATTTGAGGATTCTCCCTAGAAAGACTAGTGGCTACATGTGATATTTTGTATAATTCAAATCTACATAAATACAGTGCTAGTATATTTATCATTGATACTTCTTGTTGAGGCACATCTTGTATTTCTTGGCATATGGCTAAGAGTTTTATGGTACATGGTTGAGATCTTGTATTTATTGATGTATTGAGAAATTGAATATGATAAAGGGGTTGATGAATAAGATCATGTGAGGCAAATTATACTTGTTCATGATTACACATACCTATATGACACATGACTAGAGAGAGACATACTTTTCTTGAGTAGAGGTTATGAATGAGGATGCATGCACAGGGTACAATTATAGTCTGGATACAGTGACAGGTTATAGATCTATGTGAAAGAAGTTATAGAGGGTCAAACATTTTCAAGTGAAAAGGAAACCCTAGTTTCAGAAGTCATATGCAGGCTCCATAACAGATAGGGTGTGTACATACACGGGTTGCATCATTATAGATCACGTATCTGTTGTATTTTTGCATATACATGTTCAGTTCAGGTACGGTTTGATTACAGGGCAGTTGTACAGATTGGATACAGGGCAGTGGTATAGGTTGATATAGTTGTACAATAGTATATCTCACAGTGATACGTTGACAATTGTTCCATCATTCTACTTCTACTTCAAGTTGGTTGGACAAGTCAAGGATAGGTGGTTGTAGCCACCTTCCGATTGTAGACAAAGAACATAGGAGGTTGTAGCCTCCTTCTGGTTGTAGCCAGAGAATTGCGGAGTTGGAGATTCCCTCAAGTTGTAGCCTGAGAAACTAGGGGGTCAGAGCCTCCTTCCAGTTGTAGCTAGAAAACAAAGGAAGTTGTTGCTTCCAATGAATGCAGTTCTTCAAGACATATAATAAAAAACATTGTGTGGTTTTATCCTAATTTTGGTTTCCACGTAAAACATTGGTGTACTATGTATGTGCATGATTGTTTATTTCGTATTGTTAATTATTGGATAATAATTCTACATTGATATAACATTTGAAGAAAAAGGATTATAATTACGCTATTACTGATTCACCCCCCTCTCAGTAATCCAACAGAAGGGTCATCAATTCAATACACCAAGTTGCATGTTCATGGCATTAATAGACCATTTTCAACAAGAAAAAACTATAAAAAGTGGGTTTTTTTTATCATCTGCATGATTCAACAATCTAGGTTTCAGACAATCTATGCATTCCCATGCTATTGTTCCTTCTAAATTCATGTGGATTGAGAACAGGTGAAGTTTCACCAAATTTTGGAGCATTGATGCCTAAGAATCCCATCAGATGTAATTCCTGGAACCCATGAAGATTGAAGAATAGTACAACAAGTGGCCTCGAACCCATGAACATTGAAGGTTGGTACAACTGGTGGGTTCATGTCTACTAAAGCATGGGAGGTCACACCCAAGTGGCCTCCCCTTTCCCATTGAAACTATTTTTTATTAAAAAAATTGGAGGCCTATAAAAAGAGGCCATTATCATGCACAAAGATAGGAGAAGCCTAAGTAATATTATGCTAGTTGTATGAGCCTAGAGAATCCTTGTTTCTCATAAACTCATCAATACTTTCATAGCCATTGTTTCTTGGTGTAATAAACCTCTTATACATTGAAAAATTTGTTCATGTCTTCTTACCATTTCATTTTGAGAGAGATATAGGTTCTAGAAGGGAAAAAGGAACCCATCCCAAGGAGGAAGAAGGGAGCTCATCTATTCACCAACTACTCTGTGGTGTTGTACTCAAAGATTTTTCCATTGGTATTAGATATCTCACCTTGTTTTATTCTTTTTTCTACATATTGTTCTTTTATTTCCTTATTTTGTTTATGTAATATCCTCAAATTTTAGAAAATCAAATTCTAAGTGAATTTTGAAATAAATTGTCGTTTTTAGAAAATTTGGATTTGGAAATTATTTTCCATTTATGGAAAATCTGAATTTGGAATTTTGGATTATGTAATTAATTATTTGATGACTGTTGGGAAAAGATTTGACTTGCCCAACTGTCCTCTTTTATTGGACACATATATGATACAAATGTTTAATAAATTATGCTGGAATATAAATGGAACAACCAGGTTAAAAATAGTTGAGCATGACTCCATGAGTGGGGAACATGTTTGAGTTACCTCAGGGTCAATTTTTACAAGTAGAAGAAGTTGAATTTGACCACTAGCAGACTCTAAAAATTAGGGATTTGTAAAGTTGTGAATTTCCCCAAGGAGGTAAAGGAATGAAATACCTAGGCACAAGAATATATAGAACATATGTGGGAGGTCGGACGTTGCTTAGTATGTTGAGGAATTGAGAATTGTTTGTTGTTATGAGCATTGATAGTGTGAGGAAAATCATTTTCTGATATGTTGATGGTGACTATAGCTCAGGAGGATAATTTAGTTCTCCCTTATGGAATCATGGTCAGGCTAGGTGGTGATCGGGACAAGTGACTATAGTTGTTTTATTCTATGGTTGGGTGGAACGTGGTTGTTCCATTTGTTTCCCAGCATCATATTTTTCAGATATATATTTTCAGTTGTATATTTAAATTTGGTACTATACTAATGATGTTTTAGTATTTATACAGTGGTTGCCATATATTTGTTATTGCATTTATAAACAAATATGGTTGAAAGAATTGTATATCCATATTAGATGATATGGGTTGCCCCTGTGTAAAATAGTTATAGTAGTATGTTATTAACAATGTAGTTTATATATATAGTAGTATGTTACCATAATGTAGTTTTATATATATATATATATATATATATATATATATATATATATATATATATATATATATATATATATATATATATATATATATATATATATATAATATATTATTATTAATATACTACTATAACTATTTACAGGGGCAACCCATATCATCTAATATGGATATACAATTCTTTCAACCATATTAGTTATAGTAGTATAAAATAGTTATAGTAGTATGTTATTAACAATGTAGTTTATATATATAAGCATGAAAAAACTACTGTATATTTGTTGCTTTTATGATGAACAAAAGAATAATAGTTCCAATATAATATGTTATTAACAATGTAGTTTATATATATATATATATATATATATATATATATATAGAAGCGCAAACAAAACTACTTTTAAATTGTTGTTGTTATGTCAAACAAAAGAATAACAGTCCCAATATATGTTTTTTCAAGTATGAAAGAAAGACACATGATACAACAGATTACAGGTCTTTTGACAAAATTAACATACATCTTTATTACCATCAATAGTTCAAGGTTACAGTGGAGTTCCTTAAATATCAAGACTCCCTATCTAGTCGAAAACATAAATTTAAATGGACTACATAAAACTATTTGTGAGTTCTCGCAAGGATTGTTGGAAGAAGATGGAACCCAAATACCTTTTGGGGATAGGCCAAGTACTTCGCTAAGTGCATGGGATGCCTCCCAAACCTATAACAAATAGATAAATTATTTTAGTAACTTAATAATGTACGAAATTATTAAATATGCATCAATTAAAGAGTTAAAATTACTTAACTTGGGTTTCGATACTGATATGGAGCATCCTCGTTGACTTGTGAAGCCATCGATCAAAGACAGAGAAGGGGAGTGGGTGCATTGTTCACCTGATGGGTTCCCTCGCAATACAAAAAGGGACCCGTCATCAGTGTATATACTTGCGAAATTATTATTATTTGTACAAATAGAAAAAGCATAAGCAAGTCTTCAATTGAGAATAGAGATCTTGATATCCTATAGGTTACAAGATTGACAAAGTAAAATATTGAAAAAGTAAAAGGGACACCACATAAAACAAGAAATGAGTTATAATAACCGACAAATATTACTTTGGAAAAGAGTAATTCAACTTTTAATAGAGGGCCGAAGCGAATGTGGGAGAAATTTACTTTAATCACAGTTACATTATACAAAGGAAAGGATAGTTTTAAACAAACCTACATTATGCAAAAACAAGATTAATACTTACAACAAATAAGAATCGCAAGTATAAAACCTAGACATAGAATTACTATTGACAATTTTGACAGTGTTACGGTACCTCTTTCAATGATTAAGGGTTTTTCCCTAAACATCATAGTGTATAGATATATAAACTTCAACATAGTAAATGAGAAAATTGTAATGAAACTATTAAGTATGTGAAGATCTAAATAGCACGACCGAAGATAAGGTAACAAGAATTATTACCCGGCCACGACCTGACTTAGGTTATGCAATAAAAAGGATTAACACTGTCGATTTTAATTTTCCTTACACAGAGAGAAATTCCATAAATGTATGGCATAGATAGAGAACGATGAACACACAACATTCCACAGAGAAAAGTATTGTACAGACAGAGATAAAATGAACATGCTCTCTGCATAGATAGAGGGACCTTCCTCAGAGAAATATATTGCATAGATAGAGAAGCAGAGAGCATGCATTCTACACATAAATATATTCCATAAGGGTGAGTGTCCCCAAGGATGGAGGCACTCCCAAGATGATGAATTATCATAGGGTTAGACATTACCTCAAGGGGAATTACCATATGGGTAGGTGTAGACCCTAGAGGAAATATTTTCCAAAACATAAGCCCAGGGAAGAAACCCCCAAGACCATATGTGTGAATCAAAGGATAGCCACCCCATTGTGGAAATGTTTTCCCATAGGTTATGCCCCCTAGGAAAGATGTGCTAATCCATGAAAAATTTAATCCTCTTGACATGTTACTTCCCCTAGACTGACTAGGGATAGAACCAAAACCACTAGGAATATTCTATCAAAATGGAAAACCAACACTTTACAGCATCAGGCTATTCATAAGAATGGCAGAGGTGGAAGGAATTCCACTCCCCATGATGAAAAAAATTCTTTTACCCCCACTAGAAGTAGATCCAAGTGTGGGAATCGAGATTGATGGGATGGCCATGGGAATTATAGGTAGACTAGTGGATGGAAAAGAGGAGACAATAGGTATCCCACAATAAAAGGACCTATAGAAATGGGCATGGATGGTGTAGGTCCAATGGTACTCAAGGATGGAAAGGTGGACATCAATGGGATGCCCCTAGTCACATTAGTTTATGGACTTGATGGCACAACCACACTAGATTATACACTTGGTATTAACATGGTGTGAGGGTTACTAAATAAAGAAAGTGTGACTATTCAATTTATTGTCACTCTAATCAATGTGGGTGATCAACCTACAGTCCTGCTAACCTCGGCAAGATAGTGTAGTTGTCTACCGTGCTATATGGTGCAAGAGATCGAAATAAAATTACTCTAATGTGTGTGGATATATTGTAATCACCCACGGACCATACAGTCTCACTCAAAATGGGACCATACGTGGGATTGTATGACCTATTGTACCATCCTATGGAAAAATTCCAAAATGAAAAGGAGGTCAAGACCCCTTACCTAACTCTCTTGATACTCAAATAAACTAGGTAATTCTTGTGCATGGGACTCTAGAATCGCATGGGATACATTGAGCTACATGCATCCACATCACCTCAGGTACAAATGAGGTGTCATGGAGGGCCCCACTACAATTTATACAACCCAATCAAAAACATTCTTGAGATGGTAAGAGGCTCAAAAGATTCATTTCTCGAATTCTTTGTGATGTTGGGATCACCATTTCCCATTCTACATGATGGTATTATTTGTTCAATTTTTCACACACCTTCCCCGAGACCCTCTCTCAACACCTAGATTTCAAGTGCACTTGCTCACTATCATTTTATTCCAAGTTCATGTATCAATTTATTTACTATCAGGTATGTTTCACTTCGAGTATTTGGTTTTTGTGTATAAGTATTTGTCAACAAGTTCACATCACTTCTCTTCAGGGACATTGTATGGCCCCTTCAAATATATACTTCAAAAATAGCATGTAGTCAATCCCTCCAAGATTATACAGCTCCTCACAAGTTTTTCATTAGTTATGTTGAATGAACCTCTTCATATTCATTTGGCCCCTCATCTTCTCCAAAATTAGTTTCCCATTTGAAATCCAATCTAAAATTCACCCACCTACATCAAGACCCATCCTTGCCCCCCCCACCCTTCATTTGTCCTCACAAAGTTGTGCCTCACTAGGCCAAGCCATTTAATCACTAGGGCACCCATCTCTATATTTTCACACTCATCCCAATTATTATTTATTCATTTTGTAATCGTACAAAGTACCATTTTATTTACAAAAAAACAAGTATAATTAGGCCATCACACTCGATGTTGCCATTTTTTACCCGATGACAACCCTAGTTTCCCTTGTTTGGAGTATTCACACTGAGAAACCTTATCTGCAAACACCCATCATATTGGACAAAATGCAAGTATCCCAATATCATGTATTATGATCCCTAAGTTTTCACCCATAACTACCAACTCTTTATATCCTCCTCACCCTCAATTGCAATTTGACAATACCTTGCTAGTATCTGACTGTCCCCTTCACATCATAGCGCTTTTTTTTTCCATTTGAATATTTAACTAATTTCTCTTTTAGTCGTCACTTATGATTATGCCAAGGGAAGTCTTGAGTCCCATTTACCATTGACCTCATCCATATTTATCAACCACATATCATGCTTACAAGTGAGTACCTAGTACCACATTCATAGTTAATTTGAAGGGGCGCTTTTCCCTTTGCATTCACAACTCCATTTTTGTCGACCTCAACACCAATTTCCAGGAATATTTTAGTATCTTGGTTCCCATTATCATACAAATGGTGAGCCATATATAGAACAAAGAGAGTAATCATTTCTCTTTGATTCCATTGGCCTCCATGATGTTCATTGTTAGCACATATCCACATTAGGGTGGGTCTTACTTTGCAACAATTAAAGTTTTTCATTCCATTCAAATACCCTTGGTATTTACAAGCCATCAATTCCTTCAAGTAACGAACACACACCCAAAGTGTTCACTTCAAGCCCTACCCTTAGTATTTACAAGCCATCAATTCCTTCAAGTAACGAACACACACCCAAAGTGTTCACTTCAAGCCCTAGGACATGATCTCCTTCATAACTTCCATTTTCCATTACCGATTCCCCCGACATCAATACAGATCTATACTTCATCAATTTTTCAATTACAAGGTCACCCTGGTCTTTATAATTTAGATAATCAGACTAGATCCCTCAAACTATTGTCCACTATTGTAATCATTTCTAGTTATGGCATGATCATGGGGCATGCCCTCCTCATTTCTATAAAACAAGTTCATCCTTTTTTAGAAGGGTTGTATGTTTGTACGTGGACCTCTCCTTCTGCCTCTATGAGTGATCTCTATCCCTTTGAAACTTTTTTCTCTCTCCACAACAAAGTATCAGTGTATCAAGAAAAATAAATAATAATATATTTTATCTATACATTTGCTCCTAACCTCACACATCAAGGGGAATCTGTTGTCACCCAAAAATAACTCACAAAGCTATGTAGGTGATCATTGGAAGGGTCATCGGTTCAATACACCAAGGTGCATGTTCATGTCATTAATACACCATCTTCACGAGGATAAAACTATTCAAAGTGGGTTTTTGATCATCTGCACGATTCAACAATCTAGGTTTTGCATAATTTGTGTGTGCCCATGATATTGTTCCTTCGAAAGTCACACATATCGACCAGAGGTGAAGTTTCACCAAATTTCAAAATATTGATGCCCAAGAATCCCATCAGATGTAATTCCTCGAACCCATGAACATTGAAGAATGGTACAACAAGTGGCCTCGAACCCATGAACATTGAAGGTTGGTACAACGGGTGGGTTCATTTCTAGTAAATCATGGGAGGTCACACCCAAGTGACCTCCCCTTTCCCATTGAAACCATTTTTTTATCAAACTTGTTGGAGGCCTATAAAAAGAGGCCATTATCATGCACAAAGACAAGAGAATCCTAAGTAATCTTATGTTGGTTGGATGAGCCTAGATAATCCTTGTTTCTCCTAAACGCATCCATACTATCATAGCCATTGTTGTTGTGTGTTTTAAACCTCTTATACATTGACAACTTTGTACATGTCTTCTTACCATTTCATTTTGAGAGAGAGATATTTTCTAGAAGGGAAAAAAGAACCCATCCCAAGGAGAAATAAGGGAGCTCATCTATTCACCAACTACTCTGTGGTGTTGTACTCAAAGATTTTTCCTTTGGTATAACATATCTCACCTTGGTTTATTTTTTTTCCTTCATATTTTTATTTTTTTTCCTTATTATGTTTATATTATTTGTTTTATGTTGTTCCACTAACATTCTAACAATTCTATGTGGTTCTAGTTAATCCTACGCTAACACTAAACTTCCATTTTTGCTTGCCCAAGTGAAAAAATAGGAAAAACACCTATGTTATTACTTCTTCTATAGTCCCTTCCACCTCACTCTACCAAATGTTACTACAATCCATTAAGTGAGTCTATGAAATTTCCTCTCCCTTTATGTTCATGGTCCTCTTACATCAAATAATGATTCTAAACCCCCTTCACCCACAATGCAACCCTTAATCAATGAGTTTGTTGTTGTCTCTAATCCCATGCATGATGCATTTGCATTGTCCCAACTAAACATGTTTCAAGAACAAACTAATATCACACCTTCTCTTCTCATTCTTTAGATTATTCCCTTTATCTATATTGTCATCTTTCCAACCCCCTCCCCTCTTTTTGTTGTTTCATCCACAGGGTCTCCACTTAGACAACCTATGAAATAGCACCTGTGTTCGCATGGTATTAAATAATACCTCTAATTTTACTAGATATTGATAAATACCTCCCAAAATCCTT
This sequence comes from Picea sitchensis, assembly GCA_010110895.2. Classification (NCBI taxonomy): domain Eukaryota; kingdom Viridiplantae; phylum Streptophyta; class Pinopsida; order Pinales; family Pinaceae; genus Picea; species Picea sitchensis. The sequence goes on along the minus strand of SNQJ01S0001295.1, from coordinate 674,401 downwards.
TTGTTGAACCCCCCTCCCAATACATAATTCTAACAAAAATAACCCCCATTTTTACTAGATATCCCTTTTTTTAACCAAATACCCAAGTTTTATAAACCCCAATACCTATAAACCCCCTCATACCCCACATCTCCCCCACAATACCTACAATATATTGACTCTATTTTTCATAATTTTAAAACCCCCTTTATGAATGAATGTGATAATATATTGGTTAATAATGTGAAGCCCTTGTAGTTTCATCCCTGTCAACAAATTCTCCTGAAATTATTGTGCTTGATAATGGTCATTTCTCCAATTGTTATGTGCACATGGACATTACTCCTCCTAGTTTATTTCAACATAATATTTCTCACTAGACACATCCTCCGAGCTATCAATAAAATTCACACATATACCATCACTTTTGGGGGAAAAGTCATAGTATTCATTAATTCTTGGCTCAACTCTTGCTGACCCCTTATATGAAAATGTATGTAAGACTTATTGACATCCTTGGTAACCTACCTATTTCAAAAACTAATGGTGGTACTATTTTGATAACAAATCCTCCCTTGCTAGAGAGCTTGGTTGCCTCATTTCCAATTCTCTCACCACCCATAGCGACTTTAGATCATTCTCCCTATAAATCCTTTGTTACAATAAGTAATGTTATTGCAATGAAGACAAGTTTTTTGGATCACAATTATTACCAACATCATCCTTAGCCACCAATGTTCTAATTATTTTTTTATTGTGGGGATGCCATATAATAAATGTATCCTAGCCATGGACCACTTTAGTTGTGATGCATTTGGATATTTTGTTGACTTCAATACCTCCACCAATTCAACTAAGACTTTCAATATCAATAATATATCCCTCATTCTCAACTTTTTAGAGAGGGTTCTACTTTGTTAATGCATGCAAGAACTAAAAATTCATCCAAGTATGGAGAAGAGCAAATTTTTCAAGACCTTATGCTTTGATGCCCACCCAAAGCAACAATTCATTTGGTTTGACTATTAAAACATGGAAGACTAATAAATATGTTGTAGGAGCTAAGGAAGAGTGGGTCATGGGTTCACGAGTACCTTTGAAACTTCACAATTTTGATAATAAGCTTGAGGCATATTCTACCAAAATGTATTACCAGTCTTATGAGTAGCTTCTTCACTAACAAAACATGTTGCGAAATTACACATGGATAGGGTCCTATTATGTTGTTGTCATCCAAAATCATATAAATTTTAATGGCTACATTGTGTTTGATGTGAGGTAAAAATGGATTTGTCTCACTTATTACAACATAGTTTGGTGCCAAGCCTCATGAGTCACCTTCATTGTGTTTTGTCTCAACATGCTTCTTCTTGGGCTAGGTAGGTTATTATAGATTGGATACATATGGTTTCTTATAGTGTACAATCTTATACTAGGTATCTCACGATGTTACTAGAAATGTATGGGTGTTGATGCCGACCAAGTTCATATACTACAAATTTTCTCTTTATCTCTGTTTACTCAACAACTTGTGAAACACCATGCAAATGGACTTTCTTTGAAACCAATGGATGACACAACCATTCTCCAACAATCCATGCTATGTTTTGTAATTTTCCAATAGCATTCTCTGCAACTCCCAATTCATTCCATAGATATGCTTTAGGCTACAATTTCTCTTCCATCCCATTCTAGTGTGCCCCTAGCACTAGCTCACATGGTACCATTGACCACCAACAATATGCCTCTCCTTCTCTTGTATGGAAGCACACCCAAGGGAATGTTTAACCTAGTATAGCTCCCTTCTTAAATTGATAAGAAAGCTGGAGGAAATAATTTGGCATGTAGGGTTCTCTTCTCTGGAGTAAATTAATAAGTTAGTAGAGGTAAGTGCACAAAGAGTCTTGAGCTTGGAGCATCTTTTTCTTAGTTATTCGTTGAGCTTTTGAAGTTGAATATGTCAAATAAAATTAGATTGGTTCAGATTGGTTCTTTGTAATTCCTTATAAATCATTTTCTAAAGAAATAAAGGATAAGAAATTTGATTGACTCTTGTTGAGTTTTTTTTTCTATAGCATTTTTTCTACTTTGTCAAGCTTATGCTTCATGAATTGACCTAGTTGACTACTTTCCTAGAACTATCAATGATTTCATGCTCATTGAAAATCTATTCCATATGCTCTTTGCTTATGTAGTTTTATTGTATTTGAACCCATTGATCTATCATTACTGTGGAAAGTTTCACCACTAAGGCATGATTATTACTAGAACCTATAACTGAAAATTATAAGGTCAACATCAATGTGGAAATGCTTTTATTCTTCTCAAAATTACATAGAATTCAAGAACTTATCTTGTGAATAAGGGAACTTCTTTGGTTGTTACGCTCACCCACCATCAACATTGTAAGCTAAAGAAAGAACCTCCCTATTTGTTTTAAAGTATTCTTATAGAGTTGTGACTATGGAAGACATTGAAAACTCAATGATTCTTGTATAGTTTATTTTTTTACTGTGAATATCATTACGAGTCATACTATATTTTTCATTTTCCATAAACTAAACTGTAATATTTTTGTATTAAATGTAGTTCATATAGTATCCTGATAAGATTGATCATAAAAAAAAATAAAGGAGACTTCCAATCCTTCACGTTTCAACTTCATATTCATCTTCAACAAGTTCTTCTAATTACGTTGAGCTAAGAAAGTAACATTTTCCATTGCCTTTAAGAAATTTAGCAACATACCTACACTCTCTAGCATTTTAGTTGTTCTAGACGATTTGAGAACAACATTTGAGCCTTGGTCCTCCAATGCCTCTTTTACAATAGAATATTAATTCAGAACAACATCATGGCCCCATACCTAGCTCACAAATCATTTCTTTGAATTGTTCTCTATGTCTTCTGACGCAGACTAAGCCTCTGCCTCGGCCAGAGTCTCTGTGCTGACCTCCCGGTCTTAATGGATCGTTCTAAGTTCACCTTTGAGTTGGAGTGGCTCTTTTGATTGCCCACTGAAATCTTTGTTAAAAACCCGGTCCACAGGTCCTTCCTTTTCCCCTGTCACGGCTTCTGCACATACCCGATCTCTCCCCAACAGAAATTTTGGGTTTCGGGGTTTTCTGATTCCCGTTGTTGAGAACCTCATTCTTTTCAATCTTCCGATCTTCGATATGTTGATTTTCCGAAACGGCTTTAACTTCACTTAGCCCCCTGGGCGATACCTTTAGTCCACACGAACTTCCCTTATACAATCGCAGTCCTTTTCGGGTCTTCGCGACTCAAGCGCTCGACCTCTTGGTCTCTCGAATCTTGAAGTGTCGATATCCGACCTCCTATATGATGAAATCACGTCATCTGGCCCCACAACGGAGCTTTCCACCTTGTCAAGATTTCAAACTTCGCATTTCCGAAATGTGCGTGCTTCTTGTCTCCAGGATTCGCGAAACGCAGAACCTCGATAAGCCGATGGACTTTTTTATTGGGATTTTCCCTGAACTCAAGGATTTTTGCCACGTGTCCTCCTATGATGGACGGTCCTCGACCATTTTGTGATTTTGCGACTTCAAATGCTCCGGATGTCTCGTCTTCAGAATTCGTGAAATGTCGAATCCCGATATGTCGATGGCTCCCGATCTTCGCCACGTGTCCCAACCGATGGATGGCTCAGATCTGTTTCGTGGTTTTCATCATGGAGTGACCCGATCTCTTGCCCTCGAGACTTCTGATATCCCGAATTCCGAAGTCCCAATATCCTGACGCCTTTCGAGACTTTCTCTCTGCTTGCGAGGGTTTTAACCCCGTGCAACTCTTGTTAGATCCTATGACTGACGGGTATCTAAGTGAGGGCCAACGACTCACAATCTCCTGAGCTTGAAACTGGGGAAACAGTCATAACCCCCTTACTTCTCTGTCAGATCAGACGGCTGGCAGGACTTTGCAAATTCTCTAGGGCGAATTTCAACCATTCGTCTCTTCCCTTGAGAACCTCCGTGAAATTTAAATAAAATATTTCTTTGCGTGGAACTTGTTCCTCTTCATCACGATGTCACTGCACCTCCTTTCAATTCTTCAAGGCACTTAACCTCTTGCTTCCCTTCAACAAATTTGAAGGTTCGAACCCTTCTGAGGGTTTTCCCAGCTTCAAGTCTTTCAAAAAAACTCCTGCTAACACTCCTTGTGGTAGACCTTCAAACACTTTCAAGTGTTGAGATCCTTTCGACTCTGCGCACTCCCTGCAATAGTAGTCTCTCAACAATTCATTCAGGTTACAAACCCCTGAAGCTTCACTCGGCCTGCGCACACTCTTCACTGCTCCTATGCCTAACTACACCTTTGAGGAAATGAGGACAAAAGCTATCCTATCTGATCTTTCAGAGACAAACACTAGAACCCTTTGTCAATGCACTCCTTGTGGACAATTCAACTGCACTCCTTCCAGGAACTCTTGCTTAGACAGAGAAACAATTGAAACTCATTTCCTAACTCTTTCTCTCTCAGACTTCAAACATAACCCTGAAATCATTCATACACAGCATAGAAAGAAAATGTATAATAGAAAGAGTAAAACCATGAACATACCATTCAGCATACACATACAAGAAACAAATACAATGCCATGAATCTGAATTAAGACTTCTTCTATTAACTCAAATCTCTGTACATGGGTGTTTTTCAGACACAGGTTTTCTGTTCCAGCTCTGTATGCTCTTTTCTTGGTAATGTTCTTCACTATCATACAATTACACAATGAGGGTGTCTATATCCCGTTTCCCTCTCTCATTCTAAATTGTCTAATTCATGCATTAAATTCTATCTACTTGCATTAACTATCATAAATGCCTTTCCACCTACTAAGGACGAGAGCGGATCACTCAAGGTCCGTTTACATTTTTATAAGTGTGTCTGCACTTGATGACTTCATTAATGTTTCAATACATTTTCAAAATTTGTGTTGGGCGACTTTCCAGTTGTCTTTTGTCTCCGCGCTAGCTCACTTGAGATGCTCCTACATCATACTCCCTTGCTTGAAAATTTTCATGGGCTCCTGTCCATGAGCTCACGCACGGTCTGTCCATGCCTTTGGATCTCTGCTTCATTCTCCCAGCTGGCATATTCAATTGGATGGCCCTTCCACTTGACCAAATATTCAAAGTATTGCTTTCGCCTGGTCTTCTTGCCGACCCTTTTGTCTAGTATGCGCTCCATCTGTGGCTTTTCTACAATTGGCATATGTTTTGTCCACTGGACCTCTGACTGTTCATTTCCCATTCCTTCTTCCTTAGATTTATATGGGTACAAAACTGAGATATTGAATATCGGAGAAATTTCAATCCCATTGTGTAATTCAATCTCATAAGCATTCGCCCCAAATTTCTTCAAGACCTTACATGGTCTGATTTTCTTCATCTTCAGTTTATTATATGTTCCTCTTGGGAACCTTTCCTTTATCAAATGTTCCAGAATCAAATCACCAACCTCAAATTGAAGTTGTCTCCTATGTTGATCTGCTCTGCGCTTATATTCCTGGCTCAAGTTCTGTAAACGCTCCTTCACCTGGCTGTGAAGTTCCTTCATCGCCTCTATGAAATCTTATGCACTAGCGCTCCTAGTTGTAATATGTTCTGAATCTCTCAGCTCAGAAATTCCTCTCGGCTGCATGCCATAGACAATATGAAATGGACTCTACCCTATGCTTCTGTTAAGTAAGTCGTTATAAGAAAACTCTGCCTGTGGTAATATGTTGTCCCATTGGCTGTGGTGTTCTGTCACCAAGCTTCTCAGCAAGTCTCCCAGACTTTTGTTTACCAATTTTGTATGTCCATCCGTCTGAGGATGATAAGATGAACTGAACGATAAGTTATTTCCCAACTTCTTCCATAAAGTCCTCCAAAAGTGTCCTACGAACTTAGTGTCTCGATCCGAAACTATGCTCCTTGGTAAGCTGTGAAGTCGAATGACTTCTTTAAAAAACAGATTCGCAATGTGAGTTGCATCACTGGTCTTCTGACATGGAATGAAGTGTGCCATATTGGAAAATCTATCCACTACCACAAAGATTGAGTCAAACCCTCTTCATGTTCTTGGCAACCCCAATATGAAATCCATGTTGACTGCATCCCACGACCTCTTAGGTATGGGCAATGGTTGATAAAATCCTGCATTCTATCTCTTTCCCTTCAAATGCTGGAAAATTATGCATCTGTCCACGAATCTCTTGACATCTGCTCGCATTCCAGGCCAAAAATATGACTCATTCAATTTTTCGAATGGCTTGTCGTGACCGAAATGTCCGACCAATCCTCCACTATGTAAATCTCCTTCAACAAATTCTCCCTCATGGAGCATTTTGGAATACAAAGTTGATTTCCTTTAAATAGTAATCCTTCCTAGATCATGTATTATGTCCATTGACTTCTGTCCCTGAGAGTTTGATTCTCAGCTGCTTCATACGCCTCCTTAAAATCTGGATCATCTATGTACATGTCTCTGAGATCATCAAAACCCAATGTTTTGACTCTGAAATCCTGCAATATCAAACATTTCCTGCTCAAATCATCAACAACCTTGTTAGCAGTTCCAGAAATATGCTTGATTACAAAAGTAAAGTTATGCATGTATTCAACCCATTTTACATGTCTTTGATTCAACTTTTCATGTTGAATCAAGTAATGTCTCCATTTCTTTAATGCCTAAATAATAGCATAAAACTCCTTGTCATACGTGGAGTATTTCACCTTCGCTTCGTTTAGCTTCTCACTAAAGTATGCTATCGACCTGTCTTCTTGACTCAAGACTGCCCCTATTGCAAATCCACTTGCATCGCATTTCACTTGAAATGTCTTTTGGAAATCAGGCAACACCACGATTGGTTGTTCCATGATTTTCCTCTTCAACAGATTAAAACTCTTCTCGGCCTCTTCTGTCCAGTGAAAATACTTATGTCTCTTCTTCAGGGTATCCATCATCAGTGCACTAATTCCACTAAAATTTCTTATGAATTTTCGGTAGAAACTAGCCAATCCGTGAAAACTTCTCACCTCAAATATACTCTTTGGTGATGGCCAATTCTTGATCACTTCCACTTTATCTGGATCCATCCTCAATTTATCTGCAGAAATAACAAAACCCAAATAAATGAGCTCTGTCTTCATGAATGAGGATTTTTTCATGTTTATCAGCAGCTTCTCCTGATGTAACCTCTCCATGACTGTAGCCAAATGTTTTAGATGTTCAGCTTCTGTTTTGCTTAAAATCAGTATATCATCCAGATATACGATAAAAAAATTTCCAATGAACTCCCTTAGGAATTCGTTCATCAACCTCATGAAGGTACTCAGCGCATTTGTTAAGCCAAATGAAATAACAAGTCATTCATACAACCCTTCGTTAGTTTTGAATGTTGTCTTCCATTCGTCACCTTCTCTCATGTGGATTTGATGATAACCGCTTTTCAAATCAATCTTCGAAAAATACTTTGCTCCACTCAAGCAATCCATCAGATCATCCATCCTTGGAAATGGGAATCTGTACCTGATGGTTATTTTTTTAATTGCTCTCGATTCAGTACACATCCTTCAACCTCTATCTTTCTTCAGACTGAGTACTGTCGGAACAGCACACAGACTCAAGCTTTCCCTGACCAAACCTTTTTCCAACAAATCCTAGACTTGTCTTTTGACCTCTTCATTCTCCTGTGGCGTCAATCTATACACAGCTTTGTTTGGAAAACTAGCTCCTAGTATGAGATCAATGTGATGACTCACACTTCTGATCGGTGGCAACGAATGAGGTAGTTCATCCACTACTATGTCAGCGAACTCTTCCAGCAGTTCCTAAACCTCTTCTGGTAAATCATCTACCCTTGTGCTGGTCAAAACAATTTTAGGCTTCTTGACCACAATGAATTGTGGATCCTCCTTCTTCTTGAACTCGGTAAGAAGTTCCTTCCCACTCATGAGAAGTACAGTGTTACTTACTTCAGGTTTCACTTCCTTATCTTTGATTGGAAGCAACATGTGAGTTCTCCCATTCTTCTGTAGGGTGTATGTGTTCATCCTCCCATCATGAACCACATTTCTGTCATATTGCCACGGTCTACCCAGCAATAGATGACAAACATCCATGGGAATAACATCACAGAGTATCTTATCATTATACCCTCCTATCTTAAATTCAACTAAACATTGTTTAGTGACATTTACCTGATGTCCTTTTTGTAGCCATGAAACTCTATATGGACTTGGATGTTCAATCATCTCCAGCTCCAGCCTTTCTACCATCTCCGTTGAAATGAGATTATTTGTGCTACCACTATCCACAATGACCTTGCATACCCTGTCCTTGGTTTTGCAAGAAGTCTGAAAAAGATTGTTTCTTTGGACTGAACTCTCCACCTCCTTCTCTAGTGTTAAGAGAACTTTTCGCATGATCAACGATATTCTGCCTTCAACATCTTCTGTCTCAACATTCCACCTCTGCGTTTCGGAAATGTGAGTCTCACCACCTTCTTTCTTCTTATCTGGACATTCATAAGATTTGTGTCCATTCTTTCCACACATGAAGCATTTTATTACTCCACCTCTTCCTCTTCCTCTACCTCTAGTACGAGGAAAAATGTTTCCATCTACATACTGACCTCTCTGTTCGATATGTTTCCCTCTCTGCGAACTTCCACCTCTCTCAGTCTAAGTCTGAGGTTTTTTCCAATCCTCCTTGGGTTTCTGATTTTTATCCTGGGAAACTGATTTGCCCTTAGGCTGACTTCTTCCTCGCCCTCTTTGACCCTGCTTTTAACTCAGATTCTCTTCTGCCTTTAGAGCCATTTGATAAGCATATTCCACCGTTCGGATGGTTATCATGCTCATCTCATCCTGAATGTCATATCTCAGGCCATTCATGTACCTAGCAACTTTTTCATCATCGCTTTCTCGATGACCTGCCCTGATGGTCAGCCTGTAGAATTCTTCAGTGTATTCTTTCACTGTCATCATTTTCTGTCACAAGTTTTTCATTCTTCGAAACAGAGTAATCTGGTAATCTCTGGGGATGAATTTCACCTTCATCTTCACGATCATCCTGTCCCAACTCTTGATCTTTTGCTTGCCTTTGCAACGTCTGTCAGCTTGTAGTTCATCCCACCACAATGTTGCATGTCCTTTCAATCTTGTGACAACATGTCTGACCTTCTTGTCTTCCTCAACATCTTCATAGTCAAAATAAGTGTCCAGAGCTCTAATCCAATTTAGAAGATCTTCAGCATCCAGGTTTCCCTCATAAACTAGGATGTCCATTTTTTCCCTGGCACCCATCCTTGCGACAACTCTAATCAAGCGTTCATTTATGGCATCTTCCAATGAGATTTCTTCTTCTTCATGTTCAACTTCATTTTCACTTTCAGAATCACTAAGATCCCCAACATCGACTGTGTGCCTCTATGTTGTCTCCATGTCCTCAAGTCTGGCACGTAAATCACGCATTTCTCTTGCCATGGCTGGGTCGGGCATCTGCCTACCTCTTCTTCATGGTATTTCCCTTTCCTCTGGTGGATCGGGTGTTTTCCTGTCCCTTCTTCTCGACATCATGGTGAATTCTCCTTTTCCCTGCTACAAAAAGAAAAGAACCCTTTCTGCACTCTGATACCACACCTGACGCGGACTAAGCCTCTGCCTCATCCAGAGTCTCTGTGCTGACCTCCCGGTCTTAACGGATCGTTCTAATTTCACCTTCGAGTTGGAGTGGCTCTTTTGATTCCTCACTGGAATCTCTGTTAAAAATCCAGTCCACAGGTCCTTCATTTTCCCCTGTCACGACTTCTGCACATACCTGATCTCTCCCCGATAGAAATTTTGGGTTTCGGGGTTTTCTGATTCCCATTGTCGAGAACCTCAGTCTTTTCAATCTTTCGATCTTTGATATGCTAATTTGCTGAAACAAATTTAACTTCACTTAACCCCCTGGGCTATACCTTTGGTCCACACGAACTTCCCTTATATGACCGCAGTCCTTTTCGGGTTTTCGCGACTCAAGCGCCCGACCTCTTGGTCTCTCAACTCCCAAAGTGTTGATATATGACCTCCTATATGATGAAATGACATCAGTTGGCCCCACAACGGAGCTTTCCACCTTTTCGAGATTTCGGACTTCGCGTTTCCGAAATGTGCGTGCTTCTTGTCTCCAGGATTCGCAAAACACCGAATCCCGATAAGCCGATGGACTTTTTTATCGGGATTTTCCCCAAACTCAAGGATTTCCACCACGCGTCCTCCTATGATGGACGGTCCTCGATCATTTCGCGATTTCACGATTTCAAATGCTCCGAACGTCTCGTCTTCAGGATTCGCGAAATGTTGAATCTCGATATGTTGATGGCTCCCGATCTCCGCCATGTGTCCCAACCAATGGATGGCTTAGATCTGTTTCGGGGTTTTCATCGTGGAGTGACCCAATCTCTTTCCCTCAAGACTTTCGATATCCTGAATTCGAAGTCCCGATATCCCGACGCCTTTCGAGACTTTCACTCTGCTTGCGAGGGTTTAAACACCGTGCAACTCCTTTCAGATCCTACAACTGACGGGTATCTAAGTGAGGGTCGACGACTCGCGATCTCCTAAGCTTGAAATTGGGGAAACAGTCATAACCCCCTTGCTTCTCTGTCAGATCGGACGGCTGGCGAGACTTCGCAAATTCTCTATGAAGAATTTCAATCGTTCGTCTCTTCCCTTGAGAACCTCCATGAAATTTAAATAAAATATTTCTTTGCATGGAACTTGTCCCCCTACAGCACGATGTCACTGCACCTCCTTTCAATTTTTCAAGGAACTTAACCTCTTGCTTCCCTTCGGCAACTTCAAAGGTTCGAACCCTTCTGAGGGTTTTCCCGGCTTCAAGTCTTTCAAAAAAACTTCTGCTAGCACTCCTTGCGACAGACCTTCAAACACTTTCAAGTGTTGAACTCCTTTCGACTCTGTGCACTCCCTGCAACAACAGTCTCTCAACAATTCATTCAGGTTACAAACCCCTGAAGCTTCACTCGGCCTGCACACACTCTGCACGGCTCCTGTGCCTAACTGCACCTTTGAGGAAATGAGGACAAAAGCTATCTTATCTGAGCTTTCAAAGACAAACCCCTGAACCCTTTGTCAACGCACTCCTTGCGGACAATTCAACTGCACTCCTTGCAGGAACTCTCGCTTAGACAGAGAAACAATTGAAACTCATTTCCTAACTCTTTCTCTCTCAGACTTCAAACATAACCCTGAAATCATTCATACACAACATAGAAAGCAAATGTATAACAGAAAGAGTAAAACCATGAACATACCATTCATCATACACATACAAGAAACAAATACAATGCCATGAATCTGAATACAACTTCTTCTATTAACTCAAATCTCTGTACATGGGTGTTTTTCAAACGCAGTTTTTCTGTTCTAGCTCTGTATTCTCTTTTCTTGGTAATGTTCTTCATTATCATACAATTACACAATGAGGGTGTCTATATCCTGTTTCCCTCTCTCATTCTAAACTGTCTAATTCACGCATTAAATTCTATCTACTTGCATTAACTATCATAAATGCCTTTCCACCTACTAAGGACGAGAGCGGATCGCTCAAGGTCCATTTACATTTTTACAATTGTGCCTCCACTTGATGACTTCATTAATGTTTCAATACATTTTCAAAATTTGCGTTGGGTGCCTTTCTAGTTGTCTTTTGTCTCCGTGCTGGCTCGCTTGAGATGCTCCTGCATCATCTTCTAATTGAGTTCAAGGTATCTTCAAGTGAAACTCTAGATAGGCAAGTTTTCTCCCTCTTGCAACTACTCCACGATGAGATTGAAGACCTCTCAAATCAAAAAATCCTAGCATGAAAGGGAAGCACACACCATGAAGCAATAATTAACATAAAAACAAAGAGAAATAATAATAGATATTAAAAGAGACTCAAGAAATTTTTTATTGATTTATTCATCCCGATCAATGACCTTATTTAAAATTACAAAGGGACCACACAAAGGTTGCACACAACCCAATAGCTAAGAGAAAAATAGCCAAATACTGATGCATGTACCCACAATAATAGAAAGATGAAACTATATTCTAACACATCAAGTAAATATTAACCCACTATGTTGTAATTGGGACAAGCATTTCCCTCTAGATGGGCATCGCTATTGGAGGTTTTTCCTCCAGGGATGCACCTTCTATATGCATATCAATTCCTCTTTATTTAAGTGAAAAGTTCCCCACTGTCTCCATCATCCAGGGTAATTTTTTTTCATATGCAGTCTAAGATAACCATTTAACTTGAGTCAGTGACTGTACTTGACATCCCACTAGGTAAGAATTATGTTGTTGTTTATGGGTGCAAGAGTGCAAGTGTCTAACATAGTATCTTTTGAAAGAGGGAGCTAACAATATGCAATATTTATTATTGGATGAGAGATTTGGAATTCATCTTCTAGAAGTGATGGTTCATATAAATTTAGGTGATTTATATTAATCACATGGATGACTGTGTAAAAAGGTTAAAATAAATCTGTAGGCATTGACATTGATCTACTATATGATGGTGTGTGGGCCATAGCGAAAGGGTTTAATTTTATGGTGTTTCTATATTTTGAATAATTTCTTATCTAGGTATAAACATACCTTGTCACCAACTTGGAAGTGATTTGGGTTGCATAGGCAGTCTTAAAGAGCCTTATAACATGCTTGTGATGTTGGTAGAAATGTTTCTACTTTGGAACGAATGTAAGACATATTTTGTATGAAAGTGGAGGAAATATGTTTGATCTGTAAAATTCCATGAATATTCCACTAGAATAGTTCATCACAACAGATCTTATAAGCTTCTAAAGATCTTAGATTATGCAATTTATTTCCCTTAGATGCTAGATTAATTATGCAATATATTTCCCTTAGATGTCAGATTAATTATTACTAGCTTATCACTCGGATTTATGAAAACAACTGAATATAAAAATGAAAGAATAGGAAAATTTACACAACATATACAGAATTGAACACAACATATATCCTAATAAACTCAACATGAGAGACAACCTAGCTAGAAGGTGAGGCCTATGATCTTCTCTCTTTTCTTTAGTTATGAAAATGTAAATATAAAGAAAGGGGCACTCACTATGGAGTTTCTTATGACTCTTTGGCCTTAATGGATTCTATGGAATCTTCTTCCTACTTATTTTATGCACTCAAATTCCACTCCTTGGATGCTTTGTTCAACTATGGAACAAGTACAATAACAAAATAATCAAACCTGTTCTCTTCCTAGCGACCCAAGTCGAATAGTTGTTAGGGTTAAGGTTTCTTCATCCTCAAACCTCAATTAGTGATAATTTGGTGGACTTTATAAAATCTTCTTGAAAGTCCACATGTGACTAGCCCCACATGTGTGAGTAATGGGAGATAACATGGCATCCACTCATACCATGGTGGTCAACAAGGTAGGTCAACTTACATGAGGCATAACTTTCACATACGAGCTTCGATTGAGGAAATGTTTACAATGTTGGTGTAGAATAGATTCAAGAGGATAAGAGATATTCTTGCAAATTTTTGACCCCCCAAAACTCCATTTGATGTCTCAAAATGTCTCTGGAAGGTATCGGACTCGAAATATCCAAACTAAGACCTATCATTGAAATGGGCCCTGTACGTTAATTCCTCCAAATTTTCCACCTAGAAAGTACTAAGATAGATGAAAAATTATATCACTACCCATTCCAGATCAATGTTGTTCATGCTATTGATGTGGTGACCCAAGTGATGGCAATATGACGAGAAATTTATACGGATGCAAATTTTGATAGCTAAAGCATGCTTGAAAGGGAGAATAACCAGTGGAAACATTAATGGTTGTGTTATAATTGTGCTAAAGAATATGTAGATATGTATCCCATTTCTTGTTCCTACTGTAGTAAGTATGAACTGCATGGGTAATGTTGCAATTCACTACCTCCATTTATTGTTTCTTTGAGGACGAAACATTGTAGAGAAGCTTAGTTGGCATCCCAACAATTCCTAAGAGAGATCTAGAAGGTACTAAGGAATTTCTATCAATTACAATATTGAGATGAAGTCTAAAATGAGACCATACATGTGAGAAGAGAAATTTTGCAACTTGTTGCACTGAGGTTGCCTTGGTACATGGGATAAAGAGTGCCATTTTGGATAAATGACATATCATGACAAAAATACATTCATTATTTTTCTTAGTTACATGTAAACTGTTGAGAAAATCCATAGATAGAGATTTCCAAGGCCAAGAAGATTTGTTGTATTGGAACATAGAGCTATTAACTCTGTATAACAAACAACTCGAATCGAATAGTCCAAAAATGGGGTCACATTGATCTCAATATGATGGTGAATGGCTTACCAAACTGGACCAAAAACTTATTCTATTTCACATAGTTGCTTCCATTCCTCATATGTTGCATAGAAAACTTGTAAGATGTGAGCATACCTACTATCTAATTTTACGACCAATTCTTATATTTTATGACCAAGTGAAATCGTTGTATATAAGATCACAAATTGAAATGACATTGCTAATGTATCCTAGATTGCAAATTTAGAAATATTAATGAACCATGATTTGTGTGTAAAATGGTTTCTTCCCAAAATGTAATGTCACCATTGCCTTAATGTGTGTACTAGGGAATAAGACTCCACTCCTTGTCATAGGCACTGCAATTCAACTTGCAATATGGTAATGTTTCTAAATCATATACTATGTGGTGTCCTCCCTATTTAAGTACAACTCCTATAACATAATGTGAAGCATTAAATTCAATCTCAAAGGGTTGTCGTAGATATGGAATGTGGAATATTGGGTCACTTCAACTTTTGTAAAATGTCTTTAGTAGTGGTATACCATGTGTATGTATGCTAGTGTGATACTCAATGTAATTGTGGGTCTAATAGCTAAGAACGTGTGTTTCCTCTTAAGAGGTCACGGGATCAAATCCTTGCACGGAGAGAGTCTCTTGTCCCAGAAACAAAGATTTCGATGTCTATCATCTTGAGAGATAAGAAAGCCTATACAACTATCTACCCAATCATCCAAATACATAATGACGAAGGAGCCAAGTGTGGACATAATATATCATCAATAAATCTCA
Source organism: Picea sitchensis (assembly GCA_010110895.2). Taxonomy (NCBI): domain Eukaryota; kingdom Viridiplantae; phylum Streptophyta; class Pinopsida; order Pinales; family Pinaceae; genus Picea; species Picea sitchensis. The sequence goes on along the minus strand of SNQJ01S0001295.1, from coordinate 659,268 downwards.
TTAAGGTAGCATGAGCGTTAGCAAGACCGAAGAGCATCACTAACCATTCACAAAAACCGAACTTTGTGTATAAAGTAGTTTCCCATGTGCCATCTGTGTTCATGCAAACCTGGTGATAGTGGGATGCGAGATCAAGTTTAGTTTAATATTTGGCACCCTAGAGGTGATCTAACAGAGTATCAATTCAGTGTAAATGACAATGGTTTTTTACTGTGATTTTGTCGAGAAACCTATGATAGGTGACAAGGCACCATTCTTGTTGCTCTTTCTTTCCTTGGAATAATGAAAAATAGGGGAGCCACAAGGAGTTGTGCTAGGTTGGATGTGCTAGGTTGGATGTCTCTAGATTCAAGGAGGGCCTTGAGCTAGCATTGCACTTTAGCGGCCTCAATAGGTTTGAGATGGAGGCGAGCGCATTGTGAAAAGAGGAGCTCCTATAATCAAATTTATTGTGCTAGGTTGCCAGGAAAAGGAGAAGGCCGGTGGGGAGCTCAAATATATTCGGATTCAAGTAATGATTGCATAGAGAGTATGGGTGAGGTGGCACCGAGACTACAGGTAAGATAGTAAATCTTACCCTCCTTGAAGAGTTGGTATGTGTTGAAGTGGGCATTAGAGACAACATGACGCACTTGCTGACATGTGAGTCCTAACAGTAAATCACAGTAGTCCAGGAGGGTAATCGCACTCAATAGTGTCTCGAAAAGGACGCACACACAGAAAATGTGGTACTGCAATGAGCATTGACCAACAAACGAGGGCGGTTGGATTGAACCCTACTGATATGACGAGGGCGGCTGGATTGAACCCAATAGATATGATAGGGTCGAGGATGGATGGACATGGGTCAATGTCTAGCAACGGTCGTTGGACAAAATCCTAGGAAATGATATTTTTTGGCTGAAATTATCCAGCAGAAGTGTGGCAATTTGGTCCTTTGTCTGACCGTTATGAGTGAAGAGATTAGCAACTTCATGTCTGGAGAAGAATGAGGATCCAATGTCTGTCGATGGAGGAATCTGCATTCTGACGCATCATGATTTTGGGATTTATGAGACTGGCACGGGCACAGTTGATGAGGGTGATTTGAAGTTGTTGACAGGTCTGACGCATCATGACTTTGGGATTTATGATAGTGGCACCGTTGATGAGGGTGATTTGAAGTTGTTGACAGAGGGCGAGCTCTTTTAGGGAAATTGTTAGGGTTAGGGTGGTATTATGGTTTCCTAATGGAGAAAGACTGGACTACTGGGGAAGATTACGCTCGAAATATTGGTACTTTCAAATAAAGCCATGTCATGACGAAAAACTAATAATAATCTATAATTGACTTTTAGAATAAGTATCTGTTAGGATTCCTTAAGCTGGAGTTGAATACTGAGCTTGTTGAACTATCCGTTATATTGATGAATGGATTAACCAAGTGTTTAGCGGAGTTGTAGCCATCTGCACATAAGATCTTGTTGGTAGCCTAGGGGATAAAATCGTTTTCCGAGTTCCTGGCCGAGGACGTCCCATGTGGTAATGGGTGTCATTGTTGACTTGGCATAATGTGCAGTAGTTTGAGACAGTCACCATGCCTGCGCCAATCTTTCTATATGAGTGCCTGCAAATAATAAACGATGTGCTTCTGTCGGGTCTTGGCACATCTGGAAATATGCCGTGATGTCTGGAAATATCCACGAATCTAACATATCGCCCTTCATGTGTCTGTTATATTTTGGGAGAGAGAGTTTGGTCTTTAGTTGACACGGTGTCATGTGCTGTAAGGCGTGAAGTGTTGTGAGCATGGCTCCGAGTATGGTGGACGCTCGATCAGGGTGTGGAGCCATTGGATTTTGGGGAAAATGCCCAAAAAGTACTTGCAAATAATGGAGCAGTTGATAGTTACGTAGTTGAACTCTATATCTCAGTTAATGTAGATCTATTTTCCTGGTGTTTGTTGTAACTGTCTAAGTAGAACCGGTTCCTATATAATGATGCAATCAATCCTCATTCAATAATAGATTGTGAGCATATCCTCATCAGTGTTGGTTTCTCCTAATTTTAAATTGGTATCAGAGTTGCATTGCAGATCCGAGAAAATCAGCTCCCTGAAGCGAGATCCGTGGTGCAATATCTCAAATTAACGCCGTCACACTTGCGAAATTAAAATTTTCGGAAGCCTCACGCTCCCTTTGTATGGGTATAAGAGTGCTAGGGCTTCCCCCTCTACTCTCCGAGAGTGCTGCCAGCTCTGCCCAACTCCCCCCCTTCCATTGTATAGGCGCGCTAGCACTCCCGTTCATGAGTCCAAGCAGCGCCGACGTTTTTCTTTGGAATGCGTGACTCAGGAAGCTTCGCGTGAAGTTGTTTCTCTTGGAAAGAAGCATCGCAAAGGAAAACCCGATCGTTGAAAATAATAGTACGAATTCGTTGTGAGATTGGTTTCCTGCTGTAATTTGTTGTAAAAATCGTTTGCTACTGGAGTAAGGAGTTGCCCGTGTGTTAATCACGGATCTGGAGCTGCAATTTCTTCAAATTGCTGGTGTTAAAAGTTGTGTTGAGTTTGGACAAGAAAGCGTGAGTGAGTTTGAAGCGTGAGTATTTTTGGAGTATTGAAAAAAATTGGTGTCACGATTACTTATGCAAACAAGGGCAGCACGCTGTATGTACTGCCTCTTAAAACTTTACTTGTTAGTGTCTGCACTACTTTTATAAATAATATTCAGACATTTTTTTAGTCATTTGAAAAGAATGCAGATCTCTCATAATCTTTATAATAATTAAAAAAAGAAAAACATCTCAATGTTTCTTATATTTTAAAATATGACTCGAAAGTTTAAAAATTACTACATACAAATTTCTATAAAATTATACTAAAAGATTAAAAAAATTTAATAAATGTAAAATTATTGAAATTGAAAGATTAAAAAAATATTAAAAAATGTAAAATTATTGAAATTAAAAAATAAAAAAAAATATTAAGAAAAGTTATAGAAAAGTTATGAGCCAAGTTATTGACCAATGAAAAGTTATTGACCAATGAAAAGTTAAAAAAATACTATTTTTGTTTTTAAAAAAATTAATTTTTTTTAATTGTTATGTTGAACATTTAAATTGATATAAAATTTTCAAGTCAACACAAAACTAATATGAAAGTTTTGTTATAAACTAATGAAAGAGTTAAAATTTTAGATTACTTTATAAATAGTGAGGGAGTTATAAACCTTTTATTGAAAGGCATCGCAAAGGAAAACCCGATCGTTGAAAATAATAGTACGAATTCGTTGTGAGATTGGTTTCCTGCTGTAATTTGTTGTAAAAATCGTTTGCTACTGGAGTAAGGAGTTGCCCGTGTGTTAATCACGGATCTGGAGCTGCAATTTCTTCAAATTGTTGGTGTTAAAAGTTGTGTTGAGTTTGGACAAGAAAGCGTGAGTGAGTTTGAAGCGTGAGTATTTTTGGAGTATTGAAAAAAATTGGTGTCACGATTACTTATGCAAACAAGGGCAGCACGCTGTATGTACTGCCTCTTAAAACTTTACTTGTTAGTGTCTGCACTACTTTTATAAATAATATTCAGACATTTTTTTAGTCATTTGAAAAGAATGCAGATCTCTCATAATCTTTATAATAATTAAAAAAAGAAAAACATCTCAATGTTTTATATTTTAAAATATGATCGAAAGTTTAAAAATACTACTACATACAAATTTCTTATAAAATTTGCATTTAAAAGATTAAAAAAATTAATAAATGTAATTTTTTTTTTTTTTTTTTATTAAAAAAATATTAAAACAAAACATTTAAACAAAAAAAAAAAAATATTAAGAAAAGTTATAGAAAAGTTATGAGCCAAGTTATTGACCAATGAAAAGTTATTGGACCAGAATGAAAAGTTAAAAAAATACTATTTTTGTTTTTAAAAATCTACCTTTACCGTTATGTTGAACATTTAAATTCATATAAAAATTTTCAAGTAAACACAAAACTAATATGAAAGTTTTGTTATAAACTAATGAAAGAGTTAAAATTTTAGATTACTTTATAAATAGTGAGGGAGTTATAAACCTTTTATTGAAAGTGGATATTTTGTTTTGAAGTATAAATCTTATATACATATATATATATATATATATATATATATATATACGTGAGGTATAAACTTTATAAAGTGGATATCATTTGTGAGGTTTATTGTGTTGACATTTTTTTTATGAAAACAAAAGTTTGGGCATTCAGAAATCCAGCGCATGCACCCAGAGAGGAAGGGTGTGCTCAGGTTATTTGCGTATTCTTGGTGATTCACTTCCTTCAAGATTGAAGTTTGTTTGGTGATACAAGGATCGATTGTTTGGTTGGACGAGCAGACACTTGCAGAGATGGTGAATCTACTAGCAGAGACCTACCTCAACGAAGCCAACAAATTAGATGGCTCGAATTTCGTTAACTGGAAATTCAAAATATAGACCCTGATGGAGAGTTATGGTGTCTGGACCATTGCGAAGGGAACTGAAGAGAAACCTGATGTGGTTGCCGATGCAACAACAGCACAGATCCAAGATTGGGAGAAGCACAAAAACAAGGCCAAGGTATTGTTGCATATGTCTGTTAAAGATAGCATAATTCCACATATTAGAGAAGCTAACACTTCTGCTAAAGCGTAGACAATGCTTAAAGCCTTGTATGAACTAGCAACACAACGCGTATTATGTTCCTGAAAACTAAATTGTTAGGCATTAAGATGGATGGAAATGAATCTGTTAGTTCATTTTTGGGTCACATTAAAAAGGGATGGAAATAAATCTGTTAGTTCATTTTTGGGTCACATTAAAGAGGTGAAAGACAAGCTAGGAAATATAGGAGATAGTTTCTAACACTGATCTTGTCCTTATTACCTAAAATGTATGCTAGAATATTATCAGATGTTCATAACATGTCTCACAGCAAAGGAGAAACCTCCTACTTTTAAAGAATTGACAGAAATTTTGTTGCAAGAGGAAGAAAGGCGCGAGAATCTAAAGTTTCATAATACAGATTTGACACTATGGTCAGATAAGAGATCCTCGAGAGGGACATCAGGAGAAAGAGGTAGAGGAGGTCATTCATCGCAGAGAAGACAATCTCCAAGGTCGAATCAAGGTATTCCCTCTAACATGAATGAGTCAAAGAGTTGTTTTTATTGTGGTTGACCTGAACATATTTTTAGAGACTGTCATAAGAAGAAGAGTGGTGAGGCTAGGAATAAACCTAGAAAACACTCAGATTATTATGCAGAAGAATCTCCAAATCATGATCTCAGATTGTTTATTGCTAGTGATGATATTGATGAACCCCCGAATTTTGATTCACGGGATCTTAGACTATTTGTGTCCAATGTTTCTTTATCTGTTGAAATGAATGATAGGGATGCTTGGTTTGTGGATTCTAGAGCATCAATACATATGCCATGTAATAAGTTGTGGTATACTAATTTTGAAGAAACACAGAATGGAGCCAACATATATCTTGGAGATGATCGTGTTCATTAGATCAAGGGATACAGAGACATTCTAGTAACATTGTTGAATGGTACTATTCATCACATTCACAATGTTGTTTATGTGCCAGGGATAAAGAAAAAATTGATCTCTGTGTCCACCATTATAAATCAAAAATTGAAGGTTGAATTCTTCAAGAATTATTGCATAGTGAAGGATTTAATGGACAAATTCAAAACTGTTGCAATGGGAGTCTGAGTAGGAGGCCTATACAAACGTGATGGTACCAGCAAAGCACATCACACATTGACTTCTGCAACTATGCCAACAGAGAGTCTTTGACATCAAAGGTATGGCCACATCAATCATCCCGATTTATTGGTATTACAGAAACAAAATATGGTTGAATGAATTCCCATGTTAAAGAATGAGAATATTTCTTATGAAGGATGTGCATTAGGAAAGATGCACAGAGATGAATTCCCCTCTAATCCTAATAGGAAAAAGAGAGATGTGTTAGATCTTGTGCATAATGATGTTTGTGGGCCTATGCAGACTAGGTCTTTAGAAGGTACATTTTACTTTCTGTTATTTATTGATGATTGCATGAGATACACATGGGTTTATTTCCTTAGAATAAAAAGTGATGTTTTCAAGTACTTTAAGGAATTTAAAACCATGGTGGAAAAGAAGACATGAAAATCCATCAAAATCCTTCGTTCAGATCAAGGAGGAGAGTATAAATCAGGGGACTTCATCAAATATTGCAAAGATCATGGAATAGTACATCATTTTACAATACCCCACACTCCACAACATAGTGGAGTGGATGAAAGGAAAAACAAAACTCTGGTAAAGTGTGCACGCAGCATGATGAAAGATAAGAATCTCTCGAATGAATTTTGGGCTGAAGCCATAAATAATGTAGTTTATTTAAAGAACAAAAGTCTAACAAGGTGTCTTGATAATATTACTCTTTTCGAAACCTTGTATGGTTCCAAACCTGCAGTTCATAATTGAAAAGTATTTGGGTGTAAGACTTTTGCACATATTCCAAAGGAGAATAGGAAGAAATTGGATTCTAAAGCCATTAAATGTATTTTCATAGGGTATTGTTCTGAATTCAAAGCATACAAATTGTTTGATCCATCTACTCACAAAGTATTTGCGAGTAGAGATGTACTTTTCCATGAGCAAGAAGCAGAAAATCATGACGACAACAGTCATGAGGAATGGCATAGACTTTTTGATGAAGGAGTTAAAGAAGAGCAGTAACAGTAGCAACAACCACCACAACAATAGCCACAACCACAAAAACAACAGCAACAAGAAAAAGAACTCAGTGATATGGATACTTCAAGCAGTCACAGTTCACCTAGAGGCGAAGACAAATCTTCACAAAGTGGGGAGGAAGATAATCAGTTGAGAAGATCTTCATGACAGGTTTGACTCCCTCAGAGGTATAGAGACTATGCCCTAATGAGTAGCATTTCAAATGTCATAGAACTCATGAGTTTTGATGAAGCCAATGAACATGATGAATGAATAAATGCAATGGAGGAAGAATATGAATCTATAATGAAAAATAATATTTGGGAATTGATTAAATTGCCTAAACATAAAAATCCTATTGGACGCAAATGGATATACAAACCCAAATTTAAATCAAATGGTAGTATAGACAAATATAAGGCTAGACTGGTGGCAAAGGGCTATTCACAAACAGAAGGTATTGATTATGTTGAAACATTTTCACTAGTAGCTAAATTGAATACTATCAGATTGTTAATTGCTTTCACTACAAAGTATCAGTGGAAGCTACAACAACTAGATGTTAAATCTGCATTTTTGAATGGTGAGTTAAAGGAGGAGGTTTACCTTACTCAACCTGAAGGGTTTGTGGAACATGGGCAAGAGCACTTAGTGTGTAAGTTAAAGAAAGTATTGTATGGACTAAAACATGCACCTAGGTCATGGTATGAGAAGATAGACTCTTTCTTTCTTCAACGGGGTTTTATGAGGAGCAAGAGTGATCCAAATATGTATACCAAATTTGATGAGAAAGGGTATATAGTATTGATTTCCTTATATGTTTATGATTTCATAATTACAAAAAATGCAGGAAAATTAATTGATGAAATCAAGGAGCAGTTGTCACAAGTTTTTGAAATGAAAGATCTTGGTGAGTTACATTACTGCCTAGGTCTTGAAGTTTGGAGAAATGCAGGAAAAACTTTTGTTTGTTAGAGTAAGTATGTGAGAGAAGTACTTAAGAGATTTAAAATGGATCAATGTAAATCTTCTATTGTTCCTATGCAGCAGAATGTGAAACTTTCTTGTGATGATGGTTCGAAGGAAGTGAATGCCACTATGTATAGACAGATGGTGGATAGTTTGAATTATCTCACCACAACCAGATCTGATATTGTATATTTTGTGAGTGTTTTAAGTCAGCTTATGGCGAAACCTCAAGAAAGCCATTGAAATGCAACAAAGGCGGTACTCAGGTATCTAAAAGGAACACTTGATTATGGTATTAAATATACTGATGCATCTGATATTCGGTTGACAGGTTACTCAAATTCTGATTGGGCTGGCAATTCAGATGATCGAAGATCAACCACTGGATATGCATTTGACATTGGATCCAAGGTTGTTTCATGGAGCAGTAAAAAGAAGCCTACTATATCTTTGTCTTCTACTGAAGCAGAATATAAAGCCTTGTGTGCAGCAACTTGTGAAGTTGTTTGGTTGAGAAGACTTCTTCAAGATGTTGGAGAAGAACAAAATGAACCTGCAATGATCAAATGTGATAATCAAAGTTCAATCAAGTTGGCGAATAATCCGATTTATCATGCAAGAACAAATCATATTGATGCTCAGTTTCATTTTGTTAGAGAAAAATTGCAGTCAAATGAAATAACTCTTATGTATTGTAATACTTGTGAAAACACTGTTGATATTTTCACTAAGCCTCTTGGAAAGATTAAGTTTGAGTTGTTTAGGGAAATGTTAGGTGTAAAATTCAATCCATTCTCCATTAAGGGGGAGACTTGAAAATAATGGAGCAGTTGACAATTATGTAGATGAACTCTACATCTCAGCTAATGTAGATCCTATTTTCCTGGTGTTTGTTGTAATCATCTAAGTAGAACCAGTTTATATATAATGATGTAATTAGTCCTCACTCAATAATAGATTGTGAGCATAGCCTCACTAGTGTTAGTTTCTCCTAATTCTAAGTAAAATAAGATGCCCTAAGGCAAGCATTGTAGATGGCTGAGGGATCTTTCTTTGGGGTGAGAGGGACACCTTAAAAACCGAAATGTGAGCTGCAGTGTAGGTGGGGCATTGAGGCCAAAGTTAACTATATTTTCTTAATGCTACCACAAATAAGACAATTTCTGGGTGGGCATAAAACTAAGGAAACCATATGAGCAAGACACCTAGACCAGGTGCTTTGGGGTGCTTTGATACCAAATGATGAGAATGAAGATCTCTTACACTGGAAAACCTAGAGTGATAGAGAAGCTCACATCCTAATTCAAAAAATTAACCCAAAATTAAAAAGAAGTAAAAATATATATGACAATTATCCAAGGCAAAATGGCTTGCTTTATTCATGTTGGCCAATAGTATTAGATAAGCTGATAAAGATTCCACATAAATTCTGCATACAACAACTCAATCGTTGGGAGAAAAATAATGAAATACTAATGCAAACAGTCAAAAGGCAGGATACAGCTATGGTAACACATATCAAGTTCAACTCCTTCCCAGAAACACTATCTCCCTCTCCGTCTTAATTATCGATTCGCATACATATCTCCGAACCTTCGATACGATTGCAACACCACCACGATCAGAAACTAACAGTACACCTTTAACAAACTAGAATTCGTGGTCATTAGTAAAATTTTACAACCACTGCCGATGGTGATGTTGGCAATGTGCCTCCAACTGTTGTGTTTTATTCGCTGCTCTTGTTCAATCGATGCGTTGGAGCAGGACATGGAATTGTTTGCTTGTTGGTACATGGAATTGCCAATTCAATCCTCCCTACTTGGTTAGGATATCCAATTGTTACATGAGAAGTATATTGCAACAATTGGATAAGGAAAACATTGCTTTCATTTTTCCGTATATGCACATTCACCATTTCTAACTAGTAGCTCACTTGCTTCATTCCGTTGCATGATAAATCATGTTGAGTGCATGGGAGCGATCATGTACCCACCTGTTCTCTACAATGGAGCCGCACAATTACCTTGCTGGGTCCCATCGAAAAAAATGTCTTTATTACCAATTCCCAAACTTTAGCTTCCTTTATCGGATCGATGCATGAACGGAATTCTGGGTGAAAACATTTTGTTGGGTTATTTAATTAAAAGGTGTTGGTTATCTGTTTGGTTTTTTTCTGGAATCTGGTGATATAAATTTGTTTCAGGTTAAAGGTTCTATCAAATAGTGATTTTTGGGAGATATTTGTCCAAAATCCGACTAGAAATTGTTGGATTTCTAGAATTTCAGTGATTATTTCTGTATAATTGAGGAAGTTTTTTCAGCATGCTGAATCCATTTCTATATTCAAAAATAAATTTTGAACAACAAAATATAATAATTCGTTTAAATTTATATAACCAGATTCCAAATCCATGTCTAACTTTTTGGAAAAATGGATGTAAGTTTGAACCTCCTACAAAGTAAAATGACTAGTTTGATGCACCGCGAAGCTAGTTACTGCATGCAGTGAGTTTAAGGAATGGAAGCTACAAAGTCAAAAGGCTGGTTTCTCTGGTTAAGATTGACTAGTTTGAGGCACCTCGAAGCTAGTTAGTGCGTACGGTAAGTTTATGTAAGGAAAGGAAGCTAGTTACTGCATCCAGTTAATTGGAAACGCAAGAAGAAAGGTTGAACGCAACAATAAAGGTTAACCCGCCACTTTGAAAAGTAGTGAATTCGAGGGAAGAAAGCTAGTCAGTCCATTTTGCTAAAAGGTAATTCACAGGACGAAAAGAAGCTAGTCAATGCATGTTGTTGGGATTCGAGGTAAATAAGCTAATTAGTACATTTAATTACGTAGATGACCAGTGTATGAATAAAAGCTTTTCAATTTTATCACTAGCATACGGCGGAAATGGAATGCATAAAAAAATCAACATATGTATTTTTGGCAATGTTAATTTTATCAATGTGCATCATTTTATTATTTTTGATTAATTCTTGGAGATTAGGTGAGAGTATTGAAATCATTTATTCAAATGACTCATTAGTCTATTAAAGATGCAGAGCAACAACAAACAACTTGTTATTTGTTCATAAATGAAATCAAAGCTCAATTGAATATTTCACTTATCATGCATTCATAGCAGGTCACAATACAACTACACCAAGAATGTTTTTAAGTTTTTCAAATTTGTCTCTATTCAAAGATTTGTGAAGAATATTAGTCATTCGATGCTAAGTGGCACAAGCGATTAGCTTGATATCCTCATCTTGCACCAACTCTGTGATGTGACGTTGATGAATTTTCCTGGGTTTAAACATAAATGAGATCTTGATAACGATAACATTTTCGGAATCCTTGGGATTCTTTCAGTTATATTTCCAAGCCTTATGATAGGCTTCTTTCCAAAAAAAGGAATAAGAAAATGGAAAGAATTGCGGGTTCCAGAATAGTTGGTTCTCATGGAGGGATAATTCCAATAGGTTCAGTCTCAATAATAAGCATAACCCACCTACCCGGACATAATTAATGTAATCGATTCATCTTGCAACCCAGTAAGTATTACTGTGAAATTAAATTCTAGACGGTTGACCGCTGATAATGAAGAAGAATGGTATGAATGATTAATCCATTTGGTCAACTCCCTCTGCCTATAAAGTCAGAGTGCTTGGGTGGTAGGCTTTTCTTCAAATTGGTTCATAGAGGAAAGAATGTCCACCATAGGCTACTCATTTAGCATGGGAGTAAGGGTAATTTTGAGTATTAGTTAGGAGCAACTAACAATCATATAGTCCCCCCACAAAACAAAATAGAAAGCAATAGTCCATACAACATGTGAAGCAATGTGTCTAAGGAGGGTTTTAGCTATTATGGAGCTTCAAGAGATCCAATCCACACCCCTTTATTCTAATAGCTAGAGTTTGATAAAACTAAAGAATAATATGATGTTCTATGCAAGAACCAAGTTTATTAAGATACATTGTCTCTTCATCCAAATGGAGGTGCAAAACAAAGAGATTGATGTCTTTACCATGGAACAAGATCAACATGCAATCCTCTTCATGAAATCATGGAGAGGGAGAAATTTAAAAAATTTAGAGAAATGCCTATGTAATGAAAATAATAAGGTCATTAAAAGGGGTCTTAAAGGTGTAATTCCATTTCAGTTGGGAAACCTGCTCTTCTATACTTAGCAACAAGGTCAAATTTAGGAGTGTTTGACAAATCTGAGGGATGTGATCTATTTTTGGGTTAGCATATTTTTTGTTCAAGGATAAAACTTATCCTTGGTTGTGCACTTCTAGGGGGGTAATTGGGGATAAATATGTATTGCATACACAATTCATATTGTACAAGTTTTTGGAATCTCTCGTCTTCTAGAGTGTGCTCTAATAAATGCAACAACTTTGAATTTGGTTAAATGATGTTCTTGCCCTTTTACAGATTTGTTGCTAGATTGTAGATTCTTGTTTTTATCCTTTACAGTTTCTAACTCAATAATCCTTGTCGTTGCCATCCAAGGACATGACACTTCAACACTAAAAAAATCCCTATGACCTTTGCTTGGCTGCAAAAATGGATAACACCCTTACTAAGACAAATGGATCTCTGAGGGAATTTTGCTACAAGATTTTTTTCATATACATAGGAAACTTAGAGTCTAATGATAATCAATTAAGAAGAAATGATGAGATTCAATCACCTATCTAAGAGAAAACTCAGCCCAACAACTTCTATTTTTTCATTTAAGCTTGACAAAGAGTGCATCTTATTTGAAACATTTCAATTTCAGTGTTTCAATAGAGCCAAAAGTTAGGGAAGAGTTAACTATAATATTCAATCATGTAATCAGACATGGGAATAGTTTCAGATATACATGTTTCTGCCTTCTCTATTTAGATGAAGGAAAAACTCTATCTAGCTTGAGCCAAAACTCCGCCTAGGCAAAATCAAGGGATGAGACAACTTTTCTTTTTCTCAAATCCTACTCTTAAAATTCATTTGTCCAATTGACAATTTTAAAATTCATTTGTCCAATTGACAATTTTAAGAGATAAATTTGTCTTTCATTATGGTGATAGTAATAATTATTTTAATTAGGAATTCCTGTCTTTCTTGCATGTGTCGATCGACAATCTAGTTTCTATAATATATTGTATAGCAACATGGATATAGACAAGCATGTTGATGGACAAACATAATACTAACGCAGAGAGAAACCACTCTCCAAGCTTTAGATGGTAAGGATTTTGAGTGAAAAGAACTTAACCTTTCTAACATCCTGTGAAAATCTTTTTCAATCAATCCATATTACGTGTTCATTTTTATCAAAAGCCTAATCTGGAATGTTTGTTGTACACTAAAAGTGGTTGTATCTACAAAATTCTAACTTGATTGAAAACTGTCGATCAAGAGTTGTATTTTACCCCAAACGTTGTACCAAACCCTATTTAACCTAAATTTGGTCAGGGAAATAATCATTTTTCCTTTTACACAATGTTTAGATCCTATGAATAAACTTGCATTTCAGCCATAACATGGTCTAGTAGCAGTGAGAAATACACGAATACAAATCAAACAGGGATGACAGTTTTCTTAAAGCCATTTTTTTTGTACCATTAGTTGCATTGGAATGACTTTTACAATACTCCATCCACTTCTGCAATTTCATTTTAGCTCCCTTAGGGTCACATTTCATGATCTTAGAATTTTGGATTTAACACACAAACATCCCAAATGGTGGGTACTATCATAAGTACACACTGGACAATAAAGGGTAACACACAAAGAAACAACATAATGCTAGTAGCATATTGATTTTAATGATGTTATAAGTTAATATTTTCTATGAGTTCAACTTGGCCTCCTTTCAATCTATGGTTTTTCAACATTATGGTCTAAAAATTTGATATGTTTTTTGTTTAATATAGGCCAGGCATTTATGGTTGTTGATTTTGATATGGGATTATAATATGAAAATATAGGCCAGGCATTTATGGTTGTTGATTTTGACATGGGCTAATAATATGAAAGGCATAGTTGTTTGTCTGACAATGCTATCACCATGAGATGTCTAAAGCTCTTTGTGAGTTGTTTCCTATGAGTACTATACAAAGTCCTGGTTGACAATATGAATAGATTATACCCTTGGCAAGCCAAGATAAATGAACTAAAGCACATTATGGTCGATCGTTTGGTGTATTGTTCAATAATATTACATGAGTGGCTACAATTTCTTCACAAGCAAATATTTTTTCAAAACGCTTGTAAAGGCCCATATGCTAGCATCTACTTGCTCTGATGCTGGCAGGCTGTTTGCAGCCAATTCAATTTTTTCAATTGTCATATAAGCTGCCTACACCTTTTGTCTCCTGAACGTCAAGTCATTGTCGCATTGTGCAAGTAGACATTCTTTTTATTTCACGCGACAATTGCAATTTGGTTTCGATTCAGTTTTCACGACTGAAAGCGTGAAAACTCCTCCATCTTTTTGGATTGTCATGATTTTCTCAAAGGCACTTACCTTTGGTTTGCTATTAAGTGGCGGGAATAATTTTCAAACTATGTCCATTTACCTACTTTCGATCTAATTACACAACTTGGTTTTATTTATTTAATTGATGAGGCATTGAGCATGATAATCTATGAATCATACTTGATTATATAGGGGTCATGGTTAATCTCGTTTCTATATGATATGATCCTGACTATTATAAGCTCTTGGCTTATCGAT
>SNQJ01S0001295.1:634825-644836 GCA_010110895.2 Picea sitchensis | reverse complement strand
CAGAATTGATGTTTTGTCATAGCTTTAGCTTCTCAATATATCAACATTTTGTTTCATGTTTTGTATATCACTTTGTTTATGGTTTACGACTACTTTAGCTATCTAAATCATATACAAATGATATAATTTTGATCACTGTTATCCATACTTTGTCTCTTCCAAATAGATAAAAGACATAACAATTGTTAATCCAGTTTGTAAATGACAGGTTTATCTTCTTCATGAATTGAATTGTTATATATAAGTCCTTGCATAACATGTTTCCCTTATTGTAGGAATTTATAATCATAAGATTGTTATGATTTTCTTTTATGTCTTGTTTGTCCTGTAAAACACTTCAAGGAGCAGCATAGCCTATCGTTTTCGAGAAGCTATTGAATCAATCCGGTGCGAATTTCTTCCTCCGACCAGCTTAGAAGTTATCATACACAGGGCAGACTTGGAGCGTTTCCAGGTCAATTAGTTTTTTTGTTTACTGTTTTCATTAAGTAGTCTAATTCATATATAATCGTAAGTAGATTTATATTAGATTGTTTAATTTCAGTAAATATATTAGATTGTTTAATTTTAGTAATGTTTATTTATTTTTCATAAAATATAAAAATCAAAAAGAGATTCTTGGTTGTCTTAGGGCAGAAAACACATGAGTTTTGCAGGTTTTAATTAAATCTATTGTTTGTGTATATTTGTGAATAAGTAATATGAAGGCTGATAATCAGATAGTTGATTTGAGTTATTACAATAGTAATTAGTGGATTATATATAATAGTTAGATTAGTGTATTAGTTAGTTTTAGTTAGTTTTAATTTGTTTGTTTTATTTGTTTTAGATTACTTAGCTCAGATCATTTCTCTCTTTGGTTTTCATAGAAGACCTTAGAGCGGCCAACGAAGCCGTTAAACTCGTCAGGGTGGTCCATTCCAAATAGCTTGGGTTATTTAGACAACCCTGGACCGGTTCCACTCTCCCAGTTGACGGACGGTCAATTTCGCCCACCAACAGAGGCTAGACTCGAAAGCCAACAGAGATCTATTAACAATAATTGAAGTCCCATGGACAACAAAATGACTTATTCCAAAGATATAAAAAAATTAAGCCATCAATAAATATATATCCTCTTTGCAAGCACTTCAGGAATCATACACAAATAGAAATTTTTTCCATTTATAAATTCATTTTCAATATCTCCAAATTCCTAAAACCTGTAGTATGTTTTGGCATGCAACCGAGCAGTATGAGCAAATCACCAAAAGATCATAACAACCCCTCTATGCCAAATCCCAACTTTTGTCCATCAGATCAAAGCAACACCTGATATTCCAGAAATATATGTGACTTTGCTGCTTTTATTTATAGTGCTTGTTTTCTTGAAATGTTGTAATTTAGTTATACTATAGTAGTGACATGTGTACCGAAAACCGTTAATGGAATTTTGCAATGATGGCCAAAATAACTCACTTCGGCACCTAAATGTAGAATTATGCATGGGATGGGGCATTATGGCTTCCTTTGGATCTCAACTTCTATAATATATACAAGGTTTGCATGAGGAAAAGAAGAGAATTGAGTTTGCCGCCTAAGTTTGTAGCAATAGCAAAAACAAAAGGCAGTATTTTTTATTTAGCCTTTAGGCCATAAACAGGCTTCACTTCTTTCTTAGTTAGTTGTCTCAACACTATAGTCCCCAAAAACTCTTTGTAGGTTGCATCTCACTAGTATAGTCCCAAATTATTAAAGTAGAACCAAACCCAACATAACAGATTCCTAACATTTCACTGATCAAAATAATGCCTAGATTTCAAAAGCTCGGTAAATGTATCATCCAACCTGCCATGCTGAAATAGATCGATTCCTCCTTTGTACAATATCACATACAAATAAAAATCCCTTGTTTGATCTTCTTGGCCTATTTATCGTCTAGTTTACAGAGGAGTTTAGAGCTTATCTTAATTGTTTTTTTTTCATGTCAGTTTTAGTTTTTTTTGAGTTCATTGAGTGGGATTCATTCTAAATCTTACATAGTTAATAAGATCTATTCTGGGGTCATCTTGGATCCATATCCATCACAAGATCTACTCACACGAAGGATCCAAACATTCCATGAGCAGGCATCTCCTGATGATAATTTTTTAATAAAAAACATTTTATATTAAGAATTGGGTCTAGGCAGTATTCAAAAATTAATGCTAAACAAATCAATCGACACAATCCTTAGATTCGAAAGGCTAAGAAATATGCTCCAAATAGTAGGGACTAAAGAATCATTGAAGGTACAACTCTGCTTCTAAATGAACCGAGTCAATGATTCAAAAAATGAAAAAGAACTAGTAGGTATGTAATTGAAAGGGATTGCCATTCCTTCAAAGAGTACATGCTAAGCCATCATTGTATCAAAATAGATTCCATGGTCCTACCAACGCTAGTATGGCAAGCGCATGATGTCTAGATCCTATATCTAGCTTTTCAAAATCTTGTCTAAACAGATTCAGATTAGCTGAAAATTAAATAGCTTTGAGACAAAAATGGTGAATATATCAATTTTAGTTACCCTTACTTTGTGAAATTCTTCAAACATTCAAGCATATCTCTTTCACCACTCTGAACCTTTTGTAGGGATGGAGGAGTGACTATTGTTCCATAGGCCTATAACTGAAATAAGAAGTAGGTGGGGCCCATGGGTATTTCTTTTTAAAAGACAAAACACTAAACCCTAAATGCAAAAAATCTTAAAAGCTAATCCTAAACCTTTGTAGTAAACAGAGCACGAGTGGTAGAAAGTGGAAAATGATTATTCTGATTACCTGCTAAATGTTAAACGCAGATTTGTGACAAGTTCAAGGATCTCTGAGAAGGACAGTCCACTGACACAGGTAAGGCTTAAACAAACCTGTAAAAAGGCTATCTTTCCAAGTTCGGACCTCCTTACCAAGTGGGCACCTCCCAAAAATATAGCCACCATCTTACAAAAGTTTCAATGAACTCTAAAACCATACAAAACTCTTCAACAATTGCAATGCAATGAAACCAATAGCCCACCAGAGAATTCACTGATATAGACAAAAAAACAGTCTTCATAATCCAAAAATTGCCAGTTATGTCCTAATTAATAACACCCTCACCAACCTCGTGTAATTCACTCTTTCTCGTCTGGAATCCTGCTGGGCACTATAGCTTGAGGACACTGTTGGAAACGTAGAGTGACACTCCCAACAAGCATAAATCTTTTTCTGCTCAGTCAAAAGGCTGTTAACATACCCAGAGGCATCAGAGTGGGTGTAGGAGTTGATGAAGACCAGATCAGACAGAGATCTATGTTGTAATTTGAGAATTGTAATATGTGGTTTATTTGTAATGTAATTATTAAGGGAGGGTGTTAGAATTAATGATTAATTTGAGGTTTGCTTGAAGATTTGTAGGAGGCTATTGAGATATCTTCTCAACCACTCCCTCCAAATATGGAATCAGTTGAATCTGTATCCAACTATATATTTACCTATGTATGTGTGTAACATTGAAGTAATCCAATTTGACAACTTGGCTCATCGGGGCTTCCATGATAAAAGATGTCAATTATTGATGCATTCTATGAACATGCCTCCATCTGTCGGATTTTTTCTTTCGGCTATCCTTCAGTATCTAGAAGAGCAGTTTGGATACGGAATGTCCTCAACATTCAATTATACAAGGTGACTTCCAATAAAAACAGTTGTTCTTGAAACTGGGGCTGACAGCTTATATCAAGATACAAGAGTTCCTACTTTCTTTTACATAAACACGTAAATATATAAAAAACTTTAAACACACCACACATAACTAAATATATATATATATATATATATATATATATATATATATATATGTACAAAAACATGCCATCTACGGTGGGTTCCAATTAATAATAATCCTCTCTTTTTTTTCTTTTTTCTTTCATTCATCATGAGGTAAACCTTCAGCCATGCCATACTTGTTCGAATAGTCTCGGGCCTTTCCTTCTCAGTCTTGACGTTCCTTGCAGATATGAACAGGGAGATCGTGATGATTCAAAGAACCCAATTTCGGAGATAATTTCCGTTGCAGCCTTCAAGCAGTAAATGCGCGCTCAGGTGGCAACTCCTCCAATTGCAGCGCGCAGGCAGATGAGGCTGTGATGATTTCGGTTCGATCTGCTTTCACTGGCGGTAACAATGAAACACTCTTTTACGCGGACTTTCCTACAGCAAAACTCACCCACACAGTAGCAATCTTACAATATGAATCACTCAGAAATAATAATACACTCTCGCGCTAACCTACTCCTACAACGGATTCATCTCACATTGCTCTCATATCTTCCTGGGCACTCCGTAAGGAGCTAAGCCCAGCTAGGCTCTGATACCAAATTAGAAATTAGAAGAACAACCATTGCACAGGAATAACACACAAACAATAAATTGTATTACTTCAATGTTACACACATACATAGGTAAATATATAGTTGGATACAGATTCAACTGATTGCATATTTGGAGGGAGTGGTTGAGAAGATATCTCAACAGCCTCCTACAAATCTTCAACCAACCCCAAATTAATCATTAATTCTAACAAATTATTCTCTCAGCTTCCCGGGGGGATTCCAACATTTCCCGAAGCCTCTCTAATTGTATGCAACACTCGAAGGCGAAAATCTGGGCCAAATTGTCCAATTCATGGCTTCCAATATTCAGTAGACTTTGTTGGATCAAATCCTCTACATCTCCTTTATGTTCACCCATCAATCAATCTTCTACGCTTCTCTGGTAGCTGCTCTCTTTTTCTACATTTGTGTGTCTCCTCGTTTGTGGTCGTTTCTATTGAACAACTCCTTGACTACCCAATCTTTTTCGGTCATCAGACTTATGCAGAGTCACAGGGAATGGGGAGGGAGGTTTCCAGAATCCCTCGCGTTGCTTGAGGGGGAACACATAGAGCCGTCCAGGGAGCCTTCGACAACATGTGTCGTGGCGGCCGGATGTTTGCCCCCATGAAAATCTGGCGAAAATGGCACCGAAAAATCAATTTAAACTAGAAAAGGCACGCGGTGGTCTCTTCCCTAGCAGCCTATGTGATCCCTGCCCTCGTCATGGCCCGAGGTCGCAGGATCTTACTCTAATATTTCGTGCGGCGACATCATAGGCTCGAGCAGCTTCCTCCGCCCAATTAAATGTACCGGGCCAAACCCTGGCGCCATGGCTTCCGGCGATTTGCAGGGGGCGGGACAATATTTCAACTGGGATGGGTTTCATTTGACTGACGCCGCTTACGAAAAGATAGCGAAATTGTTTCTAGACGGGACATTCACAACTCCCCATCTTGAACTCCAACGCCACACCCCACACTAATTGTAACGCAACCCTGAACTGACGGGAAGCATAAACTCTTTAGTATCAATATTTATCTATAATATGCAATAATATAATATGGCTCACTGAACTAGTTTTTCTCATGGCATCATTCTCATTGCTGTGTGTGCATCTTCCGAACTAAGTGAGAGAGTCAAAATGGTGTATACAATGCAGGAAAATCATAAACGCAGATTCCAAGTATGTTGATGTATACATTTCACGGTTGTGAATGTTTAAACGATTGCAATTTAGATTTTAGTTCTTAGATATTTTGTTAGATATTTGGATTTTAGTATAGTGTTTAGTCTTTGGTTTATGATCTTCCCTATCATGGTATTAATCTTCACTGAAAGAGTTTAATTTTATTCATCTCGGTTGTACCTTAACTACTTGTACTCACAAAATTTCTACTGGTTTTGGAAAATGTCATTGAATTACAATTTTGATTGTAATATTATCTTTCCATTATGGTGGAGATATCTAATTTATTTGAAATTTATTTGCTATTAAGTGTTCTCACCAAAAAAAAATCAAAGATAAATCTTTTCTTAAAATATATGGTTGAATTTCTTTATAGTTGTGTATAGATTGAATCATTTAGAGTTGTGCATATATTAAATTCATTTTTCACCAATATATCCCATTCTCTAGTGCCATAACATGGTCGAGACAAAGAATAGTTGAGTCTACACTTGAAAAAGAATAGTTGAGTCAGTTTGTATTGACTGAGCCCAAGTTGAGTTGATTTGTGTCAACTTATGGAGTAGCAATGTTGTTGCATCCACTTAGTCAATATTCTCTAACAATTTGTATAGGTTTCATTTTGTTGATAGATATTAGGTTTCTTGCCAAACCCATAATATGTAGCATGGTCTAAGAGTCCTACTCCTTCCATATTCCAATATCGGTTGGACTCTTCCTCATCCAAAAAAATTTGTTGTTAAGTCATCCCCTAGGAAAACATCTTCCTCTTCATATCTCTCATACTCACATGACCATTCTCTATGGGGTGTCAAGTGAAAGGATGCACTTGAGTTGATAAACCTAACATCATGATCTAACTATGTATGGGTTGACGCCATATACACATCACCTCCATTATTCAGAGTCATATTTCTCTCAATCGACTGCTTCCCATCAAATCCAAGACCAATCTCAATCATCTTCAAATTGCAGTCTCTCTTGTAGTGCCCTTTCTTTACCACATTTCAAGCATGTTCTCATTGACTAAATAAGGGATTTAGATAAACCCTTTGACTTAGACTTTCTACTAGAGAATTTTCCCTTATCTATGTTGATAGATCGACCACTCACCATTAAGGAATATTTTTTCTATCCTTCCATGTTCTTCCATCTCATTTCTTTTGACAGTAGGGATGCAACCACATCTTCAAGAATTAATGTGGTCATATTACTCCCTATAGCCATGACTAAGTTATCCCAGGAGTCTAGCAAAGAACACAACACGCTAATATGTTTCTCCTCCTCAGTGATTTTAATATCCATGGACAATAACTGACTTATTAAAATATTGAATGTTGAGCTCCCATCACTAATCCTTATAAGATACAATTTCTTCCGCAGGAACAACTTGTTTACTAAGGATTTCAACTAGTACAAGTTTCCAAACATGTCTCGTAGTTTCTTTGTTGATTATTCACCTGAGACTTTTAACAACACTAAATCTCCAAGACAAAGTCAAATAATACTCCTTTCACTTCTCTCAATTTTATCCCATTTGTCCCTTGACATACCCGTCAGAATGGTTCCTGGACTTACAATTGCCCATTGTTATCGATATACAAGTAGATATTCCTTCTTAATCTTCCAAAGATCAAAATTATGGACATTGAATTTTTTGATCTCTATCCTTGAATTGCTTTCCATAATTTCAATCACAACTTTCAAGATCTCTCACTTACAAATCCCATTGGACCTAGGTTTAGCTTAGATCCAAGATCTGCTTAATCTTGCTCTGATATGACTTGTACAAAGAAAAAAATGAGCTAGGATACCAAATGTTGGGAAAACTAACCCTTAAATTAAACTAACAAGGAAAGAGAATATGGATTCAAAGCATAAATAAATGATAGACACACAGTACACATATATTTTACCCCTGAAACCCAAAATTGGGAAAACTAGCATTCCATGAGCGCCTTTCTCTCTTATTGTCTTATTAATTTTTTGAATAAAGAGTTACATGACCAACCTTGGTCCACACGTAAGATACAATAGTCATCATATTGTCTTTATTTACACAAGAACAACCTCTCATCCAATTCGGCTTTCATCTACATGGCCCAACTGCTAAACAATAACATGAACATCAACTTATTAAAATTACAATGCATCTTATTTATAGGATTTACATCATACAAAAACCTAAATCATGGTTCCCAAAAATGTTCACATATCAATTCAGATAATTGGTTTCGATCCAAGGACTTGAGGGATTATGTTACAATCGACTACCAATCGGTTACCAGTCAACTACCGAGTCGACCTCTAGTCAATCTTTAGTTGGTTGCCACTGGACTGCCTATTAACCTCATATCAACTAAAATTTCTACTTCTCATCGATCACTTTGACTTCGACTTCTCAGTTGATCACTTCGACCTTCAAATCGACTTGACCTGTTAGTCGATTTATCCCCAATCGATCCACCCCTACGAGATAATATGAAGACTTTTATTTCAATGCAAAGAATATAACAACCCAACATATGCTTGATGTAAACCTAATAATTTCTCCATCTATAATATCCATGTTATAGGATCTTTACCATCAAACATCCTCATATCGATCTTTGGAATGAAGTAGTTCCTTAGTACTAACTTGAATCCTTGATGATGTGGATCTGGGAGTAATGAATGGTCATGATTATGAGATTCAATATTTTTTCTCTCAAAATGTGACTAAATACTCATGATTGAGTCTCAACAACCTTGTTCCCCTTATTTTCATGATTTCCTTTGATCTTCATATCCCTATTAGGAATCCTTTGTAAGAGAATGGTTTCTATGTTATTGATCGAGTTTTGTAATTCTTCCTTATTTTCATCCATCTTATATCCCATTTCATCCATATTCTTTTTCATTTGATCTTCCATTTCCTTTTTAAGACATTCTTGAGAATGTGATAAATCCACTTGTTTCAACATCCTACTACTCATTTCATCAACTCGGTCCTTTAATTAGGTTAGTCTATTTTCTAAGTCTTCACTTTCTTCAAATGCCATGTTTGAGTTTTTATGAGGAGTGCCAATAGTAGTTCTTGTAGAATCCTTTTCCATATGATAAAATAATAATTCTCTTCTAATGAATATCTTCCAATCAAAAGTTATTCCAATTGTAAATTACATACATTTCAAACCCTAAATTAGAGATTGTCTTGATGGTTGACCTTTTTCCTAATATATCTTTGGAATTTGGATCCTTCAGAGTTTGAAATTTTGGCTTGTAGTACTCTGATATGACTTCTTAAACTCTTGAAAATTTCACAGTTTGAACCTTTATTGATAAAATGTTATAGCACAAATACCAAAAAGTATTCTCTAAGGATAATTTATGGATTAGTAAAAAACACCAACTTACACAAGATATATCTCAAAAATATATTGATTAAAAATATGAGAAAATTTCCACATGTAATTATCTATGTTTTCTTAGGATTACAAAAAATTGTCTATCTGAAACTTCACAAAAAATGTTTATAGTGAAAATAAAAAGCCGACTCGTTTGAGGCTAATTTTAGGATTAGTCACAAACTCTAACTTACATAGATGATATATATAAAACTATAATGAACCATAATTTTAAAGTTTGGCCACCTATTGTTTGCTATTTTGTCTCAATATCCTAAAAATGTTGTTGTCTGAAACTTCCCGAAAACAAATTTACAACAAAAATTTAAAGATGACTCGCTAGAAGAAGTGAAACCATAGGATCGATGCTCTCATACTAAATGCTAGGAACCAATGCCTTGAGAATGATAAAATGTCAATAAATAATAGTCCACTTCTAGGGAGAAACCTCCTTTTACAATATAATCAATGTACAAGATAAGATAATATGATCTTAGGACTATGTCTCCTTGATATATAAATATTGGAAACAAATGGTGCAATTATAATGAAAGGTTACAATGAAAGTTTCTAGCTAACCTACTAATATAACACTAGAAATGTAATAACTCAATATCTAGGGCTTAGTAAAGAGTTTTATTGTTAACATGGGGCTTTGTCTAGGGATTAAAAGTAAAACTCTTGTGTTGGCCACACTTGACTTCACAAGAACCTTTATTGTGGAGTGTGATGCCTTAGGGCATGGAATTCGTGCATTTTAATACAAGAAGGAATGCCCCTTGCCTTTGAAAGTATCCATATTAAAGGAAATAAGTTTGCTCAAAACCATTTATGAAAAGGAAATGTTGGCCATTATTACATGCAATTAATAAATGACACCCTTTCCTAATAAGAATACACTTCAAGGTAATAATGGATCATGATAGTTTGAAGTACTTCTTGGAACAACGATTATCTTTATAAGATAAACAAAAGTGGGTTATAAAGATGTTAGGTTGTGAATTTGCAATTATTTACACACACACACACACACACACACACACACACACACACACACACACACA
>SNQJ01S0001295.1:583535-624835 GCA_010110895.2 Picea sitchensis | reverse complement strand
GGTGCTGGAACATTAAGGGAGTTGGTGCTTCCTTCTAGTGGGTGCTAGAGAAACCAGAGAATTGGTGCTCTCAAACAAGTTGCAGCTTGTAAAACCGAGGTAGCAGCCTCACATTGAGTTGGTGCTCAATTATAGATGATGTACAGAACTTAAAATATTGCCTATCATTTCGAAGAAGAAGAGGTTTTCTCCCTTTATGGGTTTCCTCGTGAAAAAATTGTCTCTGTGTATACCTTATGTGTGACTGATGCTCTTTACTTTTATTGTCCATATGTTGTATATTGTTGATGAGCACTTGAAAAAAGATTAATAATGTTTTAATAGACTTAAAATTGTTTAAGCTCAATTACAACTGATTCACCCCCCCTCTCAGTTGTCTTAGTAATTTCAACAGATGCAACGGTACTCTAGTATTACATGGGCAGACTACCTACAAAACCCCTGGAAATACATAGTAAAATAACACCCTGCTAGTCCATCTCCCTCCCATATCAATATATTTCCCCACAACCTCATCTGTGGCAAGGTTGGCTCAATTGCCACCAATATAATCTACAAGTGTAAGAATACCACCCACTCAAAAAAAAATGGCATAAAACAAATACAAAGGTGAATTCTTCCTCGAGACTCCACACACACCATGTCAACTATGAAAACATAGTATCCCTCATTAGGAAGGCCCACACATAGTTATGATTTTGGAGCACATGCTCCACGATCGTCATTTGGGCCCTAGTAATCCTCCAGGTGCCCAAGTATTTGTATATCATCACCACCATCATGACCATAAACAATGGTATTAAATATTGGATGTGTGCAACTTGGATCGATCATTCGATAATCACATCCTAACCATCACAATAATGGTCAACCAAAGTCTGAAAAATGACCCCATCCCATCCATATGGGGGATCACCTCAAGGTCCTCTCCTTGAATCAAGAGCCTTGTCAAGAAATAAATGTTAGTCTTTGTTGAAAACTACACCCTTTGGATGCAAATCTCAAATGCTCAATGATGGGGCCTCCACATAAACATAAAAAGGTTTATAAGATTCTCCTAGGAGTGTAACTGAGAGAACTAGATAAATTTGAGAAGGCCAAAGTTGGTCATATCAAACCTAGTTGTTCAATCGACAATCATTGTAGTATGGAGGGCATCCCAATCCCTCTCTCTCCACCAAATTTGCATGGTGGAAACTCCAAGTATCAAAATTTACACAAAGCGGGGTTACTCGGTCACTAAACCTAGCCAAACAATTCATCAATTTTTTATCTCTCGTCTAGTCAGCATGACTATTTATTGAATATTTATGTAGTCTATGGTTGCACAACTATTTGTTGAATAGTCATGATATCAACATGATGTCTCAAAAAATAGTCACGTAGATCCATTATGCATTTATAACTCACCCTCCCATGTTGACCAACATGACTATTCAATTTATTGTCACTCTGATCAGTGTGGGCAATCAACCTACAGTCGCGCTAACCTCAACACGATAGTGTGGATGACGACCGTGTTATATGGTGAAAGCGATCGAGATACAATTGTGCTAATGTGTGTGGATATATTCTAATCACCCACAAACCATACAGTCTCCCTCAAAGGGGGATTGTATGACCTATTGTACCATCCTAAGAAAAAAATTAAAAATTCCAAAATGACAAGGAGGTCAAGACCCCTTACCTGGCTCTCTCGATACTCAAATTAGCTAGCTAATTCATGTGCATGGGACTCCATAATATCATGGGATACATTGAGCTACATGCATCCACATCATCTCAAGTACAAATGAAGTGGCATGCTAAGCCCCACTACCATTTATACAGTCCAATAAAAAACTTTCTTGAGATTGTATAGAAGCTCAAAAGATTCATTTTTCAAACAGTTTGTGATGTTGGGATCACCATTTTCCATTCTACACGATGGTATGATTTATTTAGTTTTTCACACACCTTCCTTGAGACCCCTCTGTCGACACCTAGATTTTAGGTATGCTTGTTCACTATCATTTTATTCCAAGTTCCTGTATCAATTTATTTACTATCAAGTATTTTTCACTTCGAGTATTTGGTTTTTGTGTATAGGTACTTGTCAATAAGTTCACATCACTTCCCTTTAGGGCCATTCTATGGCCTCTTCAAGTATATACTTCAAAAGTGGCATGCATTCAATCCATCTATGAATAATTTCATTTACCAATATTATTCCTCTAAATATACCTCTAGGATCACATTCCTTGGTATCACAACAAATTCACCTAGTTCCACTTGCATATGATTTCTATGTTTTAGTAGTTTCTTACCCACAGGGGTTGTCTCAACTTTCATCCCCCTAGAAAAATTGGCATTTATGTTCTTTTATACCATATAATGGGAGTCGAAGAAGTTTTCACTTCTCAGAATGATTCTCATACTTGTTCTCATCATATTGCTAGATCAAACACCCATGGACTCATGGCTCGTCACAAGTTTTTTATTAGTTCTGTTGAATGCACCTCCAAATTTTCATTTTTCCCCTCATATCCTCCTAGATTAGTTTCCCATTTTCATTCCAATCTAAAGTTCAACCACCTACATCAAGACCCATCCTTAGGCCCTCGACTCTTAATTTGTCCTCACAAAGTCGTGCCTCACTTGGCCAAGGCATTTAATCACTGGGGAGCCAATATATATGTTTGCATGTTCAACCCAAATATTATTTATTTATTTGGTAATTGTACAAAGTAACATTTTATTTACAAAAAATCAAGTAGAGTTGGTCCATCACACTTGATGGTGCCATTTTTTACCTGAAGACAATCCTAGTTTCGCTTGTTTCGAGTATTCACACTAAGAAACTATGTATGCAAACACCCAACTTATTTTCCAAACCTCAAGTATCCCAATATCCTATATTATGATCCCTAAGTTTTCATCCATAACTACCAAATATTTTTAGCCTCATCACCCTCGGTTGCAATTTGACAATAACTTGCTAGTATCTGACTATCCCTCTGACATAATACCACTTTTTGTTCATTTGAATATTTAACTACTTCCACTATCAATCGTGACTTATGATTCTTCCAATGGAAGTCTTGAGTCCCATTTACCATTTACCTCATCCATATTTATCAACCACACATCACTCTTGCAAGTCAGTACCTAGTACCACAATGATAGTTAATTTCAAGGGGCACTTTTCCCTTTACAGTCAAAACTCCATTCTTGTCTATCTCAACACCAATTTCCAAGAATATTGTAGTATCATAGTTCCCATTATCATACAAATGGTGATCACTAAATGGGACAAAGGGATTTATCATTTCTCTCTGACTCCATTGTCCTCCCTGATGTTCGACGTTAGCACATATCCACATCAGGGTGGGTCTTACTTTACAACAATTACAGTTTTTCATTTCAGTCAAAGACCCCTGCCATTTACATACCATCAATGCCTTGAAGTAACGAACACACACCCTAAGTGTTCACTTCAATCTCTAGGGCACATTGTCCTTTGAAATTGTCATTTCCATTATCGATGCCCCCAACAACACTATAGATCTCTTATTTATAATTTTTTCAGTTACAAAATCATCCTGGTCTTTGTACTTTAGATAATCAAACTAGAGCCCCCAACCTCTTGTCCACTATTGTAATCATTTCTAGTTATGGCATGAGCATGGGGCATGTACGCCTCATTTCTATAAAACAAGTTCATTATTTTTTAGCAAGGTTGTATGTTTGCAAGTGGACCTCTCCTTATTCCTCCATGAATGGTCCTTGTCCCTTTGAAACATTTTTCTCTCTCTACAACAAAGTATCAGTGTACCAAAAAAAATAAACAATGATATATTTTTTTCTATATGTATGCTCCTAACCTCACACATCAAGGGGCATATGTTTTCACCTAAACATTACTCTAAAATCTACGCAAGTGGTCACTGGAAGGGTCATCAATTCAATACACCAAGGTGCATGTTCATGGCATTAATACATAATTTTCAGCTGGAAAAAACTATACAAAGTGGGTTTTTTTATCATCTATGTGATTCAACAATCTTGGTTTTTCACAATCTATATGTGCCCATGCTATTGTTCCTTCGAAAGTCACGTGAATTGAGCACAGGTAAAGTTTCAACAAAGTTTTGAGCATTGATTCCCAAGAATCCCATCAGATGTAATTCCTTGAACCCGTGAACATTGAAGAATGCTACAACAAGTGGCCTCAAACCCATGAACATTGAACGTTGGTACAACAAGTGGGTTCATGTCTACTAAAGCATGGGAGGTCACACCCAAGTGGCCTCCCCTTTCCAATTGAAACCATTTTTTTCAGACTTTTTGGAGGCCTATAAAAAGAGGCCATTATCATGCATAAAGGCAAGAGAAGCCTAAGTAATCTTATGTTGGTTGTATGAGCCTATAGAATCCTTGTTTCTCATAAACTCATCCATACATTCATAACCATTGTTGCTTGGTGTATTAAACCTCTTATACATTGAAAAATTTGTTCATCTCTTCTTACCATTTCATTTTTAGATAGATATAAGTTCTATAAGGGAAAAAAGAATTCACCCCAAGGAGGAAGAAGGGAGCTCATCTATTCACCAACTACTGTGTGGTGTTGTACTCGAAGCTTTTTCCATTGGTATAACATATCTCACCTTGTTTTATTCTTTTTTCTACACATTGTGCTTTTATTTCCTTATTTTGTTTATATTATTTTTTTTTTATGGTGTTCCACTAACATTCTAACAATTCTATGTGGTTCTAGTTAAGCCTACACTAACACTAAACTGCAATTTTTGCTCACCCAAGTGACAAAATAGGGAAAACACCTATGCTATTACTTCTTCTATAGTCCCTTCCACCCCACTATACCAAATGTTAATACAATCCATTAAGTGAGTCTATGAAATTTCCTCTCCCTTTATGTTCATGGTCCTCTTACATCAGATAATGATTCTAAACCCCCTTCACCCACAATGCAACCCTTAATCAATGAGTTTGATGTTGTCTCTAATCCCATGCATGATGCAATGTTGCATTGTCCCAACTAAACATGTTTCAAGAACATTCTAATATCACACCTTCTCTGCTCATTTTTTAGATTCTTCCCTTTATCTACATTGTCATATTTCCCACCCCCTCCCCTCTTTTTTTCATTTCTTCCCTACCGAAAAATAATCCTAAAATTATTGTGCTCAATAATGGTCATTTCTCCAATTTTTATGTTCACATGGACAATATTCTTCCTAGTTTCTTTTAACATAATCTTTCTCACAAGACACATGCACCGATCTATCAGTAAAATTCACACATATACCACCACTATTTGGGGGGAAATCACAGTATTCATTAATTCTTGGCTCAACTCTCACTGACCCATTATATGAAAAGGTACCTAATACTTATTGACATCCTTGATAACCTACCTATTTCAAACACTAATGGCTATACTATTTTGATAATTGATACTCCCTTGCTAGGGAGCTTGGTTGCCTCATTTCCAATTCTCTCACCACCCATATCAACTTTAGATAATTCACTCTATAAATCCTTTGTTACACTAAGAAATGTTATTGCAATGGAGGCAGGTGTTTTTTTATCACAGTTATTCCCAACATCATCCTTAGCCACCAATGTTCTCAATGTTTTTTATTGTGGGGATGTCATGTAATAAATGGATCCTAGCCATGGATCACTTTAGTTGTGATGCATTTGAATATTTTGTTGGTTTCAATAGATCCACCAATTCAACTAAGACTTTCAATATCAATAATTATATCCCTCATTCTCAACTTTTCAGAAAGGGTTATACTTTGTTAATGCATACAAGAACTAAAAATTCATCCAGCTATGGAGACAAGCACATTTGTCAAGACCTTCTACTTCAATGCCCATTGTTGAGTGTCCATTTTGGCACGTATAATGATCTACATTACCCTCTATCTGAGCCTATTTTACCTATGCTATGAGTATATACTTGATTGTTTCCTCCATAAATACACTTGATGACCTTGTTCATGTGCATAGAGAGGTAACTTATGATTAAGGCATGATTTGTTTAGTTTTCGTTAGTTAATTCGATTAAATGTTTGATTTTGTATGATCCTAATCATTTGAATCTTAAGCAGTTTTGATATGGTACCTCACTATTCTGGTACCCAAACTCCATCTATTCCAATACCCTCACAGCATGACATCCGGTACTAGCACAATTCAACATCCATTCTGGTACTAACACAACTCAGCATCCATTCTGGTACCATCACACTTTGTGCTATTTTGGTACCAAGTCTTGCACCCATTTCGATACTACCCGTGCGCCTAATACGGTACTCAAGGTTGCGACTATGTGTATTCCGGTACTAAACCCCTACCTACAAGATTCTGGTACCAACATTTTGATACTGGATTTGCACCTCGATTTCTGGAAATATAACAATGAATCTCAAAATTTGGGGACATGGGTTTTGTCCAGAGAGGTGTTTTCATGTGGACACATGATCTAGAATCCCATTATATCACACATGTGGACCTCCATCTTAGGGGGAACAATTCATCCTAAAATCGTCAAATATTTCTAAATTTCCATATTGTGCCTTGATTTGCGTGCATATGGAAGCATATCTTACAAAACCATAAAATGGGTTTTTAGAAAATATATACAGATACAACACCCATAAATCATTTCTCAAAATTCATAATGGATAGAGAGATATCAAAGGATCTTTAACCCGAATTTGTAATATTTGGTGAAAAGCCCAGACTTTGTGCATAAACAGTGTGAACGAATTTTGAGTTGGGGAATTTGTTCTGATCTATTCCCATTGAATTTCCTTATATAAATATGAAGGAATGAGTACTGATAAGGGAGGAATTTTTATGTTGTAATACTGGTTCTTGAAAGAGAGGAATTATTATGCATCAATTGATTTTGAAGAGTGTGCAAAATTATATAAGAATTTATTGCAAGTTTGAAGTGAGTTGTTACAGGAAATGAGATCAGACTTCATCTCCCCCCTTCATGCACCATGTAATGAATTCTCTCAATCATATTGATTGTTTCTTTTATTAAATAAGGTTTGATTGGAATTGATAGGGTTACATTTGGTTTCTTTTCAAGAGTAAATAGAGTGCATTATCAACTGTTATGTGAATTCGATTGTATGGGAAGAAAGATATAAGTTCATCTCTCCATTTCATGAGACTCTAATGAACAGACTTGTCATCTAAGAAAGAGCCTTTTCAATTGAGTGTTTGTTTGAGAGTTTTACTATGAGATTTATTTTCTAGGTTTGGAGTTGTGTGAAGCATTTAGATATTCCAAAATAGAGTATTTTGTTATTGAATGTTTCTTCCTTATGCTATACTCATCAGACATAGGAACCTATCTATTATTGGCACATATAGTGCATCAACTCTACTGATTACAAATTTCGGTTGATAATTTATGTTTTGTAATATATTATGCATATAATTGCACCAACATTTTGGCGTCGTTGTCGAGGAGTTATAAATGGTAATAGGTAGTATTTGGCTTAGATTTATTTAATGGTTTTGGATTGGTTTTATGGATGACCTAAGGGTGGAGAGAACATGGTAAGACTTGTGGGAAGAGCCCACACATCCACTTTGGTGGGGTTGCTCCAAAGTTAGGTTGTCCTCTCTCTTTTAATGCAAGTGTCTTTTTCCTTCCTTTATGCAAAATTTTGTTTTCATGATGAGCTAGCTTGTGCGAAAAGATAACTTGGTGACAATAGTGTCCCAGTAATGCAAGGATTTCAAGTTTGGTGTGTTTTATTTTTGCAAATAGTTTTAATTTCTTAGTTTTAAAATTCAAATCTTTGATGATAAATCATTTTTGGGGTGTTATAAGAACCCTCGAGTACTAATTTGCATTGCAAGATAGGGATCATCAACCAGCTAGATTACTTCAAGGATGATCAAGTGCTTGATGAATGTTCCTCCAAGAAATTTCTCACATTATAGAAGTCGCTGGGATATCTGCCTCTAAGGAAGAGCATATCTTGACAGTAGCCAAGAATTTAGTTGTCTCTCTACAAGAAGATTTAGAAGTCCCTTCAGATTCCTATTGTCAATTTGTTGAGGAGACTCAATAATCATGGATAGAATGCAATAGAGAGAAACCATTGTAACATGAGATTGAGGAGTTCTTAGCATGCCTCTCAGCAGATCCTGTATGTAACTCAGAGACCAATCATCTTGAAGAAGATACTCTACGTAGCATGGAAAAGGAGGACATGTTGTGTGACCTAAACAAAGAAGGGAAATGAGAATATCTTGATCTTATTGAAAGATGGTTCCAATTAGTTGTCAATTCACACTACTCTTTTACTTTTCATTGTTATTTGATCTCATCATCAAAGAAGTCGGTCCTTCATACTCCTGTATGCATTAAAAGTTATCTTTTAAACCCGAGTATGGATATATTTCTAACCCTGTTACACACATGGCTTCAATGGAAGTATTCCTATACTTGAAAAACATTTTCTTTTGTTCAATTAGAGTAGGATAGGTAAATAAATAAATAATTGTTGCACATAAGTACAATGCAACATATCTTCCATACTTTTCATAAATGGGAATGTCAAAAGTTAATAAAGAAATCTGTTTAAGATCATTTGTTCCTATAGTAGATTTCTTTCTAAAAGTTATGATAATTTTGTTTGGAATCTTATGATAAGGGAATCTCTTCATCTTCCAAATGCACACATAATACTAGAAGGGTTTAAAAAGTGGAGAAGACATCTTTGTCAAAAAAAGATAACACTTAAGGGAGTGCTTCATGACCTATTTCTTCAAATTTCTTCTTTTTCCTTAAGTTGTTAAAAATGATGCATTCGTGCTTTATCCTTACCTATCTATTTTAAGACCACTATTTCACAAGGATGATTAATTAAGAGATATTTTTAATAGCATTTGAAATTGAATGTTAATTCCAAACTATTTATTCATAACTAATAATTCAACTTTTGACATTTTCCCTAAATTTTTTGTTTGTGAGCATGAATACAAATCTAGTTTTAATTAGTTCTATTGGTTTGTTTTTAGCAGATGTTGGCAACCCTCCGAGCAACATTTTTTTTAGAGTCTCACATTATTTGCATGAGGCCATGCAAAACCTTAAGCATGGGGGAGTGGTTGCTGAGACAGTAGTAGTTAGGTTTATTTTCTAATAAAATGGAAGTGGCAACAACAACAGTGTTTTTCCAGCATGATACTTCAACATAAAAAATTCATATGTTTCTTCATGTAGCAACAGTGATTGCTAGCATCTTATATAGCTTGATACTCAGAGTATGTCAGCCACAAGGAGAAGCCTACAAATTCCAGTTTGCAGAATACACCACTAGGTACCTTATCCAATTCTCATTGAGTACCAGAATGAAATTTTGTGATGGTTCGGTACTGGATAATAACTCTGCGGTCATCATGTAACATCCCCGGCCATCAATCCCACTATCGAGCAACACTACTACGTGAAACATTCTCATACTTATATATATAACATGCATATTAAATAAACTTAATAGATTTAATGAAATTTAACCAACAATACAGAGTAATCACAATATTACTGCTAACATACAGAATTAATGGAATTAACAGTAAATATCATTGCAACGGAATACATGATAATATTACAAGCATCACAGACATGCAATTTAATTGAAATTAAACACACAATTATACTTATCATTGAAACTGTAGTAAATCCACCAACTACGTGCAGACCTTCCACGAACCTTCCAACTTTAGACCACACTACTCATCACGCTCAATAGTGAGTCACCCCCGAGCTGGGACTAAGCTCCACCCAAGGCAAGGGAATTCTAGACTAGACTTAGGTTACAGGAAAACTACACAGATAAACTAGAAGGATTCTATCCAGGATCCTTCTTACACCCACTACTCATGAACTCTCATTCCCCACATGCTTGTTCCACCTGAGAGTATAAACCTTCACAAGCACAGTCCATCGATGCTTCACCTCCCTCTATAGGTCTCAATAACATGTTGGATCAAGAATTATCAGAGCTATGTAGATGGTGTTGGACTCTCTCTTGGAGAAAACCACTTCCCAACATACTCTCTCTCACCTAGGGAGAGCTGGTCACATGATCTGGATTATTTTCGGCACGAAATGAGAGAGGA
Source organism: Picea sitchensis (assembly GCA_010110895.2). Classification (NCBI taxonomy): domain Eukaryota; kingdom Viridiplantae; phylum Streptophyta; class Pinopsida; order Pinales; family Pinaceae; genus Picea; species Picea sitchensis. Next base: position 614,668 of record SNQJ01S0001295.1, on the reverse strand, counting down.
GATATAATAAAGAAATGCACAGATATATCGCGTATATCCAATAATATAACAAAAATATATCAGAGATGAAACCATAAACATAGAGATACAATAATACATGATTTATATTGATGAAAGAAATGTATAGAGACTATAAAAATACAGAGTGAATGACTCGCTAGAATGGTGGCAACTTATCTCTGAGAAGAGATGTCACGGCTACTCGAATTCACAAGAAGATGGTAACAATGAGGCTCTGAAGGCCTTTTTACAATAAATAGGAATGCCAAAAACCCTAGACATCCGGAAACCTAACCCTAGGAGATGACGCGCCAAAATTCATGTGGGCCCCGTTTGGGTAAGTGAGTACATCAACTTCCTGGGGTTGTAACTTTTGCATACAATCTCCGTTTTAGGTGTGTGATAGCTCGTTGGAAATGTATTGTCGAGGAGATTCATTTTGGGGGCTCAATCATGCCTTTGGATATCATTGAGAACACAGATCTTGAAAAACCTTCATTTGGGCCCTCAAAATGGCCCCGAAAGTTAAAAGCTGCTAAAAATAGTAAATTGCCAAAATTGTCAGAAAACTGTTTTGAGCCAGTCGGAAAAGGTGGGTGGCCATCGATATCTACCTGGATCAATCCTACCTCCTTAGGAATCAATGGTCACTATTGCGTTGAGTTCCCGGGGGAGAGAGAAGAGAGTTTGCTAAATATGCATCTTGGTGAGTTGTTTGCCTTGCAAGAGACGCCGCGCTGCTTAGTTTGTGGAAGTTTGTCATGAACCTGTTGAGGCTAAGGACGTTCAACAAGTCGAGCTACATGAGAGGACGATGTTGAGAAGGAATCTTTGTGCTTTGTTGCAACCTTTTCAACTTGCTTCTGTTTGATAGAAGGTGCTTGGGGCGAGGCTATAGTGGTTGCAATGTCCTTTTGTTCTCCTTTTGGACAGATTGTGAAGAAGCTAAATTTTGCAGTATGAGATACTACCTTGCGACACTTTTTAGGTGGAATAGTAGTTGGAACTACCTCTGGTATTCTATAGAGATGACCCCCCAGAGAAACAATGACACTGCGAGGTTGAGATGCATAAACAACATGGGGCTTCCAAATATATGGTTGGCCCAAGAGAACATCACAGACATCTAGTGGGGAAACATCACATAATACCTCATCCTTGAAGGGTTGGATTTCATATGAAAATTGACATTGTTGGCTGACACAGAGATCTCGTCCTTGGCGAAGCCACCCGATGTTATATGGATGCGGGTGTGGTGTTGTCGACAATCCCAACTGTTTGACGACCTCTGTTGAGATGAGGTTCTTCTGGCTTTCGCTATCAACAATAAAATGCAATGGGGTCCCCTTCACCCACATCTGCGAATGAAAAAGGCACTCCCCCCCTTCAGGATCTATTGGTTCTTCTGGTTGAATTGTTGCGGTCGTGACAATAACAATGAGGTCCGCGTCAATGATCTGTCCTTTACCATGATTTTCAGAATCAGATTCTGAATCAGGTTTCAGTTCTTTGTCTTTGATCTCGACCACCAATGAATGTTTTGAGCGACATTTATGGGTGTTGTGCCAGGGGATTTTGTGGAACTCACACCATTTTTCGATGTCCTTCTTTGTCTTCCCGTGACCCTTCTTTTCCTGTGTCTTGGATTGGTTTTCGGGAGACTGTTTATTAGAGATGTCTTTGTCATACTTTGGTTGTTGCGGATTTGTAGACCTGAACTCCCATTTGTTCTGGTGCTTAAATTTCTGCTCAATTTTAACATCATATCGATAAACAACACTGAGTGATGAGATGTCTAGAAAATCCATTTTAGCCTGGATGTATCTGTGTAGAGCCCCACGAAATTTCAGAACTAAATGTTGCTCGATGTCTTTGATACCCAGCTTGGTGTGCAAGGTATGGAAGGTATTGGTGAAATCCATAACTGCTTGGCCCCTCTCTTGCCATAGTGTGGTCCATCTCATGTACTGGTCCTCATAGTTTCCAACAAGGTAATATTGTTCCTTTACCGCATCCACAAAAAAATCCCAAGTGGGATCGACCCCATATATTCCAGACTCCTCTGTGGAACTTTGCTCCTAGTAAGTTTCCTACCAATGTTTGACATGAGGGAGAGATTTAAGGAGTGCGAAGGTGATCTTTTATTTGTTGGAAAAATTATGAACAGAGAAATAACCTTCTAGCAAAGTTAACCATTTTTCTAGAGCTTCTGCATCTATCTGTCCCTCAAATACAGGAATATCAAAATTAACTTGTACCTTGAAAGGAGAGGTACCTCCAAAGTGATCACTTGATGAAGATGTACCTGATGCTATCGGCAGGCGTTAAGGATGTGCTAAAAATTCTCCATCATTTCATCCCTCTGTCGTGTGAGAGCTTGCTCAAGCAACAGATTGATAGGATCGTCTGCTCCGTCATTTTTCTTTTCTTCCGCCATTGAGGGTTTCTTGGGTGTGCGAGAGTGATTGTATTTAAGAGAGACAAGCTCAAGACCCAAATTACTATACTCGGACCTCTTCAAGGACATGCACTGAAAATATGATCAAGAGCATTGAAAATACGATCAAGAGCTGCTTGTTCTGATACCAATGATTCAAATTATTTTCAGCACGAAATGAGAGCGGAGATATAATAAAGAAATGCACAGAGATATCACGTATATCCAATAATATAACAGAAATATATCATAGATGCAAAAATAAACACAGAGATACAGTAATACACGATTTCTATTAATGAAATAAATGTACGTAGATTGTAAAAATACAGAGTGAAAGACTCGCTAGAATTGTGACAACTTATCTCTGAGAAGAGATGTGACGGCTACTTCCATTCGCAAGAAGATGGTTACAATGAGGCTCTGAAGGCGTTTCTACAATAAATAGGAATGCCAAAAACCATATACATCTGAAAACCTAAACCTAGGAGATGAAGCGCCAAAAGTCATGTGGGCCCTGTTTGGGTAAGTGAGTACATCAACTTCTCGGGGTCGTAACTTTTGCATACGATCTCCATTTTAGGCGTGTGATAGCTCGTTGGAAAGGTATTGTCGAAGAGATTCATTTTTGTGGCTCAGTCATGCCTTTGGTTATGATTGAGAACCTCTATCCTGAAAAACTTTCATTTGGGCCCTCAAAATGGCCCCGAAAGTTAAAAACTGCTAAAAATAGTAAATTGCCAAAATTGCCAGAAAACTATTTTGAGCCAGTCAGAAAAGGTGGGTGGCCACCGATATCCACCTAGATCGTCACAGGCTTGAAAACCTACCTCTTCAACCATGGGCCTGACAACCCATTTCTTCAGCCACTTTCAACAAAGTTCCAGCAAGGTACGGGTGACAACAACAGTAACTGGTCAACACCACTCAGGAAAATAGAAGGATGCAACCCAAGAAAGATTCGGGTATAGAATTGTCTTTGCAATGTGGATAAACTGGGTTTATAGGACACATAGGAGACACGGCTCAGTCCATGGGTTTGCCACTAGATTTCAGGTTGCAAGACAAGGAATCAACGCAGAAGTCGAACGTAGACTCCAACGGTTCAGACGGAGGATGTGTCATATTATCAAGAAAACATCATAGGTTGGCCTCACAGTTTCGGGTTTCAAAGCTACGTGAGGTATGCATGTGGAGATTAGACACAAAGGTAACATAGTTCAGACAACAGATGCAAGAATGAAGGAAGAAACCCCATCACAACTCAATTCTTGGGTTAAATTGCATGTGCCTGGGATGACACGTGTAGCCCATGAAGCTGTATGCACTCCATCAAGTATGCGTTCCCTTTTCCAAGAACTTAGGATAAAAGTATACCTTTCACACCACTTTGGAATAATAATAAATTATTATTTCAAAGATTTAATCCCCTAAGATTATCCCCTATTTCCAACCTTTCAGCCCCCTTTCCCTTACCCATTCTTTGGAATCTTAGTCCCCCATCACTCTTTCTTCGTGTTTGGTCTGAATGTAGCAATGTTTAATCTTTATTAATTTTTTTCATAATTACATATACAAAAATAGGCTCCTGGCCTTTAACACTTAGGCTCTCCAGCCTAATAAACACATAATCCCACCAGCTTATCAATACTCAGCTCACCAACCTACAAAACATGATTTATAATTCATAAATATGATTACAACAAGGCTCGTCCTTGGGATATTACAATCCCCTCCCCTTATTTTTTCACTGTCCTCAGTGCAACCTTTACACAACATCAGCAAGATTTTCAAAATCTTCAAAAAGATACGGATATTCTAGCCGCATAGCATCTTCATGTTCCCAAGTGGCGTCCTCAGGACCATACTAGGTCCACTGGACCTTTGCAAGCCCTATAGCTTGATTCCAGAGATGTTTGCTTTTCCGGTCCAATATGCGCACATGATGCACTTGTAGGATACCTTCTTTCTCCACCTGAATCACATTCCAATCAATTACATGATTAGAATCAGGTATATATTTATTAAGCAATGAAACATGAAACAAATTATGTACAGTCATGGATGCAGGTAATGAAAGCATATATGCAACTGGCCCAATCCTTTCTAGGATTTCAAATGGCCCTCAAAATCTGCCTTCCAACTTGGCGCAGTTTTCGAGCTTCATGGAACTTCTATTGGCTTTCACTTTTAGGAAAACATGGTCCCCACTTTAAACTCTTCGTGGGTTCTTTTTTTATCAGCATAAATTTTCTGCCTATCTTGGGCAACTTTTAAGTTCTTCTTAATTTTTAGCATTTGTTCTTCCATTTCCTTGAGCAAATTTGGCCCAACTACTACCCTATCAGTTGGATTATCCTAGCTTACTGGAGTATTGCACTTTCTACCATAAAGTGCTTCAAATGGGCTCATATTCAATGATCCTTGATACCCATTGTTGTAGATGAATTCTACCAAATGTAGGTAGTCTTCCCATTTATATGGTTTGTCCATCACATATATCCTTATCATATCTTCTATCACTCGATTCACCCGCTCTGTCTTCCCATATGAATTAGGATGATAGGTTGTACTGAAGTTTAGATTCGTTATGAACCCCTTGAATAACCCTTTCCAGAAATTTGAGGTAAATTTTGAATCTTTGTCAAACACAATTGTCTTGGGAATTTCGTGCAATCGTACCACTTCCTTCATAAATATGTTGACAACATCTGCTACCTTGTGAGTAGTATTTAACGGAATGAAATGGGAATCTTTCATAAGCTTTTCCACCACCACCATGATTGAGTCATGCTACTTTCTTGTTCTAGGAAATCCTGTGATGAAATCCATTCTCACTACCTCCCACTTCCACTCAAGAATGGGTAAAGGCTGCAACAATTTTGTTGGGTGCCTATGTTATTCTTTAATCTTCTAGCACTCCATACATCTAGCAATGTATTTAAAAATCTCTTTCTTCATATCTGTCCAAAAGTAATGGCTCTTGACTGTTTCCACAGTCTTATGGTATCAAGGGTGCCCAACATAAGGTACGTTATGCATTTCTTTCAAAATCATAAATTTCAAGTCCTGGACATTGGGTACATAAATTATGTTCTTGTGCATAAGTGTTTCGTAAGTTTCCAATTTATAATTCTCCACTTTCTGTGGCATCTTACCTTGTTGTAGCTTTGCTACCAAATCCTTATACTGCAAATCTGCATTTGCGGCCTCTGAAATTCTGTCTTTAATATCAGTTCGGTACATGCTAATTTCCATAGCATGCAATTCATGCACTCTCCTACTAAGTGCATCAACCACTTTATTCTCCTTCCCTTTGAAATGTTTGATATCAAAATTGTACTCGCAGAGAAACTCCAACCACCTACTCTGTCTAGCATTCAAAGTTGACTGATCAAACAAATACTTCAGACCATTATGGTCTGTCCTTAGTTCAAACCTCCTTCCCATGAGGTAATGCCTCCATTTATTTAGAGCATGTACTATGGATGCCAACTTCAAATCATGAGTGGCATAGTTCTTTTCACGCTCTTTCAGATTCCTAGACTCATAACATATCACAAATCCATTCTGACTGAGGATTCCTCCCAGTCCTTCTTTGCATGCATCTGTGCACACCACAAAATCCTCATTTGGGTCCGCGATCCTTAGGATTGGAGAACTGGTTAACAACTTCTTCAATCATTGGAAGCTTCTCTCACATTCCTATGTCCACTGAAATTTCTTCTCTTTCCTTTGAAAGGAAGTGATAGGGTGAGCTATGCTCGAGAACCCTGTGATAAACATTCTGTAATAACCAGCGAGACCCATAAAGAATCTGACTTCCGTCACATTCTTTGGTGCTGACCATTCTCTGATGGCCTCAATATTCTTAGGATATACAACTATACCATCCTTTGAAATAATATGCCCTAAGTAATGGATCTACTCTTGATAAAATGAGAACTTGCTCAACTTGGCATACAGTTGGTGCTCTCTTAGCACCTGCAACACCATCCTCAGATGTTGTTCATGCTCTTCCTTCAACTTGGAATACACCATAATTTCATATAGGAAGACTATGACAAACTTGTCTAGATAGCCCTGAATACACCATTCATCAGGCACATAAAAACAACGGGTGCATTCGACAGCCCAAACAACACCACTGTGAACTCGTAATGACCATGCCTTGTTATAAAGATGGTCTTGTTGTTGTATTCATCCTTTATCCTTACTTGGTGATATCCCGACATGAGGTCTATCTTTGAAAATATCTTCCCATCATTCAACTGATCGAAGAGGTCATCAATCCTCAACAAAGGATATTTATTCTTTACAGTTACTTTATTCAATTGTCTGAAATCGATACACAATCTCAACATCCCATCCTTCTTCTTCACGAACAGGACTGAGGCACCCCAAGGTGACATGATTTGGCATATATACCCCTTCCTCAGGAGCTCCTCAAGCTTCAATTGTAGTTCTTTCAGCTCCGACGTACTCATTCTATAAGGATCTTTCAAAACTGGAGTGACTCCAGGCATCAAGTTTAAAAAGAAGTCTATATCTCTTTTCAGAGGTAGTTCGAGTACCTCTTGAAATACATATTGAAACTCCTTTAGTACCGCCTGATCTCCAATATTTGAGACCTCATCCTTAGATGCTTCCTCCACATGGGCTACAAATAATTGATATCCTTTCCTGTAGCACTTCTTTAGCTGCATTGCTAAGATTTCTCTAATAGCAACAACTCTGGGAATTCCTTGGACTGTTTTTTGATTTCCTTCCTCATCCAGGAAAGTGAATGCCTTGTTACGATAGTCAAATATGGAATGGTGCTGGTCCAACTAGTTGTTACACATTATTTTCGTCATCCCTATGATCGTTAATGATGTAAACCTATCTATTGCCTTTAGAGGGGTCACAGTGGCCCGAGTTCCTGAAGAGAGAAGGAAGAAGAACTTTTCCTGAGAAAAGAAGTTGCATTTTCCTATGTAAAAACCTTATAAAGAGAAATTTCCGCAGGTTGCTATATAGGCAGGGTGCGGAAATGACAAATTTACTAGTGACATACTTTACTGAATTTTAAACGCTTAAGAATTTATTTTACTATAAACTGGCAAATGAAGCCTGGAAGTGTTTTAATTACTGATTTTACATTTATTTTTACGTCATCCCTATGATCGTTAATGATGTAAACCTATCTATTGCCTTTAGGGTCCGCGGTGGCCAGTTCGAAGAGAGGAAGAAGAACTTTCACGAAGTTGCATTTCCTATGTAAAAACATTATAAAAATTTCCCTTGGTTGCTTGCTATATAGGCGAGGGTCGTCAAGGTTGCTATATAGCCAGTGCGAGGACTTTCCCTCGGAGTTGCTATATGGCTGGGGTCGCGGAGATTCAAATGCGATGGGGAAAAGCGTCTGGTTTTCTCAGGAATTTTTCACAGAGGCTTTCTTGGGTGAGTTGGCTTCCGATTGTTTTGGATCTGAGTCGCATCCTTGATGTCTTGGGATCATCCTAACTTCTTTACCCTATCCTTTTCAACTTGTTAAAGGAGAAGAGTTCTCATGGATAAAGGGTTCATAGCTTTGGTGAGCTTTGTGAGCTTGAGCTTCTGTGGTCGTTTTCTTTGTCAAGATAGATTGTGAAGCAGCTATCAGATCTATGGTCTCAATATTCTTGGATTCAAAGGAGTGTGTGGGGAGCGAAGGATAGTTGGAAGGGACCGTACATCTGGAGCAATGGTTGTAATCTCTTTCACATTTAATATGTCTGATATCTGATTCTTTCCTATAAAGCTTGTTTTGTTTTATTGTATGATTGTTTGATCACATACATAGGTTTTATATTGAGTTTATGCTATACTATCATTTTGGTTGGTTTGTGTTGTTTTGATATTGACTACACAAGGCACTGGAGTGAAAGCGGAGAAACAAAGACTATAGGAAACGATTATGAGTATGTCCTTGATTCTTGCCTCTTAGTAAATTCAATATTCCCAAAACTTAAAGGAAGCGTTTACTTATTCTTGCCTCTTAGTAAATTCAATATTTAAAACTTAAGGAAAGCGTCCTATTCTGTCATGTTTTGTTCTAGATCCAGGTGGATCTAGGGAGATCGGTTTGTGTCCGCACTTACGGATTTATCCATAAACACTAGTCCATCCCAACTAGACAGTCATAAGAACCTAAAGGCAGAATGTTCAATTCAGCCTTTGTGCTCAGTCCATTCATGTCCACTAAACATGACTTAACTAACTCAATGACTTTACTCTTGGTTCTTGTAGCCAATTACACTAACCAGGACTTTTCATGTTTGCTTCTCGACAATTGCAAACTCTCCACCACTCTAGGATCTATATAACTATGGCTAGCCCTTGAATCAATTAAAATAGTAAAGGCATGGTTGTTGATCATACCTTCCACTTCAATCATGTGTGACTTATATTCAGCTTGCTTGTTGTCCAGGGCTGCGTAGATCCTTGGCATTCTATTGCCCATGTCCTCCACTGTTTCAGCTTGCTGAACATTATGGACATCTCTCACTTTTCCATTTTTGTGGGGACAATATATGTACTTGTGGTTCCCCTGATAGCCCCAACACTGAATGGGCGTCTGCCTTGGCCTTTGTTCCCCTAATTCAGCCATTCTCAGCTCTCTAATTGATGGTTGTCCTTGAGGACTGTTTTTGAAAAAGGAAGGTTTGTTTCCCTTCTGCCTCTACTCTTTCTTAAACTTGTTCTGGTCATCCCAAGCCTTCCGAAAAGTAGGCTTTTCTCTTTGCTACTCATATAAGAATTTCACTTTTCTTATAGTTTCTTCCATAGTCTTAGGATCATCATACTGAATCTTGTCACCAATGGAAGGTGGCAATCCACTTAGATACCTCTGAATCTTGATAGTCTCATCCTTGATGAATGTGACATACTTCAACAATTCCAAAAATCTTCGTTCGTATTCATCAATGCTCATGTCGCCTAGCTTGAGTTCAAAGAGATCTTTCATCTTTCTATCATAGTATATTTTAGTCAAGTATTTCTTCTCGAAATACCTCTTGAATTCTTTCTAAGTGATATCTTTCTCTCTAATGTGTTGCACCTGCACAAGCTGATCCCACCACATGGATGCTTTTCCTTTCAGTTGATACATCACAATTCTTCCTTTTGCATGAGAGGAATAATTCTACAATTGGAGATATTTCCTCATGCCAAGCAACCATGTTTCGGCATCTTCCTCCTTATTATGTTCTCCATCAAACGTAGGAAGCTTAATCTTGTTCATTTCTCCCTTCAGTTCATCAACTCCAGATCTCCTGTGCTTTCTGGTAGGAGATGGGCTTGAACTAATGTGTTCCCTCCTCTTGGAGTGACCTTGGGAGTGATGATGGTGTCTACCAACACTCCTTGATATTCTTCCCTCATAATTATGGTGACTCCCTATTTTTCTCGAGTCTCTCTCCTTGTCCAACTTATTTTCTATTCTCTCCAGACTCTTCATCAACTTTAAGTTGAATTCTCCCTATTGTTCCTTAGCTTTCATGAGCTTTTTGATATCTGCTCGATGAGTTTGGGAATATTTTTGCAATCTTTCAATGATTTTGATCATATGCCCTTCCTTATCTGTCTCTTCTCCATGTCCATTGGAGTTTGACCCTTCAACTCCCAAATGAACATCCATCCCTTTAGCTTCGTTCTTTGAACTGGAAGCATTTTGTGTCTCCTCCATTTCTTTGCACTTAGTGTCAACTCTAATTGGTTCTATAACTCATTAAACTTCTATAAACACAATGTGCAGACAACCAGTATTTTTCAGGTGATCAATCCTTAACAAATCCCACAGCATTCATAAACAAATCTGATTCAAGAAAATGTTCAGTTTTCATTCTCTGTGATTCTCATTCCATCAAGAATTCCCATAGATTTCTTCTTTCGGAGCTCTGATCTACTAATTTTTTGGGAACTAGCCCCTTTCTCTCACTCCCCAACCCACGCGACCATGGGTCCTGACCAAGCGCTAGATCAATAATTGCTTACTCGGGCCTTTGCCCTCAGAAATTTTCAAAGCACAACACAACACTCTCTCAGAGTTCAGACTTACCAAACTCGCACAGTAGAGTGGATCAATAGTCCACGTCTACCCATCATCCAATGATTGACACTCACTATGGAACCTCAGGTGTTTGATTTTCATGACTTCGGGACTTCCCTTTCCTGAAGCTTTCCCACTTGCTTCCCTTTCGATCTCCCGAATTATGAACTTTTGACTTCTCTATCCTCCGGGACCACATAGTACAACTATCACCAACTAAGGTGATGGAACATGGTACACCTAGAAAGGTCCATGTCACCACCACATATACCCTTTCACTTTGAAACTTCGAGCTTCAAAATTTTCAACTCCTCTATGCTCGCTTTTTCCCGGAGCACTTTCTCCTGGAGTTCACGATCTATCGATGCTTGTCATCCTTCACGATCAATGACTATGAGTGACTTAGACACTTCAGCCTTCGGGAGTTTCAAACTCTCAACACTTTCCTCCTCATGAAGTATTTCCACCCAAAGTACATGATCTCTTGACAGATTTCCTTTGCAACAGACGATTGCGATCTACTTCGGGAGTTTGTCACACTCCACACTAGAAATCCTCCGAAGTGATTTTCCTTTTCCTTCCTGGACACAGATCTAATGGTCAGAATATTTTCCTACGATATACAGTGTATATATCCTTCAGAAGTTTATGCCTCAGCGCATTCCACTTCTCCTGATTGTCAAACTCTGAAAGGATTTCAGGATAACTTTTCTGCACCTTCTCTGGATCTGACGGTCGTAAAGGAATCTCCTTTTCCAAAATAGATCCTACAGCTCCAACACCCCAAGTGTTCATCTCTCTCTCTCTCTCTCTCTGTGGTCAAATACCATGCCAGCTGTGGTTTTATTCTACCGCTACCCCTCCTGAGCTTCGTAACACGACCAAGTAACCCCTTGGCACTTAGAAACATTCTAAGATTTGAAATTGGTTCCATTAGAACACCATTTCCACTCGAAACCTTTGGTCCAAAGAACACTTATCCGACCCATCTAGGCTCAATGTTGAAACCTTGGGCTCTGATATTGTAATGTCCCCAACCATCAACCCCACTGTTGGGAAATTCTACTACACAAAACATTCTCATACTTATATATATAACATGCATATTAAATCAAATTAACAGATTTGATGAAATTTAACCAAAAATACAGAGTAATCAAAGTATTAATGCTAACATACATAATTAATGGAATTAACAGTAAATATCATTGCAACGAAATACATGATAATATTACAAGCATCACAAACATGCATTTTAATTGAAATTAAACACATAATGATACTTATCTTTAAAACTGTAGCAACTCCACCAACTACATGCAGACCTTCCACGAACCTCCCAGCCTTAGACCACGCTACTCATCACGCTCAGTAGTAGGTCACCCCCAAGCTGGGACTAAGCTCCACCCAAGGCAAGGGAATCCTAGACTAGGCACTAACCACTTCCCAGCTGACTCTCTCACCTAGAGAGAGTTGCTCATAGGCCTGACAACTTGCATCTTCAACCACGAGCCTGACAAACCAGTTCTTCAACCACTTTCGACTCAGTTCCAACAAGGTATGAGTGACAACAACGGTAATTGGTCAACACCACTCAGGAAAATAGAAGGTTGCAACCCAAGAACGGTTTGGGTACGGACTCGACTCTACAATGTGGCTAAACTGGGTTCACAAGACACATAGGAGACACATCTCAGTCCACGGGTTTGCCACTGGATTTCAGGGAGCGAGACAAGGAATCAATGTAGAAGTTGAACGCAGACTCCAACGGTTCAAATGGAGGATGCGTCAGCTTCTCAGGAAAAACATCACAGGTTGGCCTCACGGTTTTAGGTTTCAGAGCTGCGTGAGGTATGCATGCAAAGATCAGACATAGAGGTAACACGGTTCAGACATCGGACGTAAGAATGAAAGACGAACCCCCATCACGGCTTAATTCTTGGGTAAAATTGCATGTGCCTAGGCCAACACATGTCGCCCATGAAGCTGCATGCAGTCCATCATGTATGTGTTCCCTTTTCCAGGAACTTAGGATAAAAGTATACCTTTCACACCACTTTGGAATAATAATAAATTATTATTTCAAGGACTTAAGCCCCTAAACTTAGCCCCTCTTTCCCACCTTTTATCCCCCTTTCCCTTATCAACTCTGTGGAATCTTAGTCCCCCATCACTCTTTCTTCGTGATCGGTCTGCATGCAACGATGTTTAATCTTTATTAATGTTCTGCATAATTACATATACAAAAAAAGGCTATTGGCCTTTAACAATTAGTCTCTCTGGCCTAATAAACACATAAGCCCACCATCTTATCAATACTCGGCTCACTAGCCTACAAAAAATGATTTACAATTCATAAACATGATTACAACAGGGCTCGTCCTTGGGATATTACACATCCGATACTGAAAACAATGTTTTCCTCTGCACTCATCCGGTACTGGGAAAAAATCCGCGTTCATCCGGTACTAGGCAAAAATCTGCATTCATCTGGTACTGTAGGAGAATTTTTGTGCTCATCTGGTACTGGGAAAAAATATGCGTTCATCCGATACTGTGGGAGAAGGTATGTGTTCATCCCGTACTGGGCAAGAAATATGCATTCATATCGTACTAAGGTGATCCGGTACTGGTAATGAGGTGTTGGTAGTCCTTATTCTATATTCAAAGTTCTTGTTGCTCGATTTAAATGCTTCAAGTAATAGGACATATAAAATCAACATTTTTCATTTTATTAAGGAATTAGACTAATTATGTATTAACCATGTGGTTACTCTCATACATCCTCCTGTACTCAATTATTGCATGCTCCCTACCATCAATTTCTGCAAGCCCTCATATAAATCTCGTATATAAATCATTCATCATGTCACTCTGTTTCTTCCCCTTGTTACTTATTTTCATTTTTCTATTCTAGTACTATAGAATTCTATTCCGGTACTGCTCTATTCCGGTGCTACGGAATTTTGTTCCACTACCATCCTGCTCCATTATTTATCTGGTATTGATTCCAAAGTGATATGATCTTTGTCATGTTCTTAACATTGTTTTCACTTTAGTTAATCAGAGGTATGGGCTAATCTTTTCATGTTCTTTCTATCAAGGATCATTTAAGTCTTGTGTTGAATTGTTCTTTACTCTCATGTACATCTTCCTCCTACATTTCTACACTCACCCCTAAATGAATCATCCTTGCTATCATTTAAGAAGATATTTTCACATTTATCTCTATATGATAATGGGTGCACCTGTCTTATTACCTCATCATTTTCAAAAAGTGATTGCTAATTGAAATATCCATTGAAAAGTGGTAACACCATTATGACTAATACTAACCTAGTTGATTCAACAAGTTCTTATCCAAGTTTATCTTTACAAGTTTCTCTTGGGAAGTATTGATGAAAACCTCATGTGGTGGACTGCCCTTGCAAAATATCAATGAACTTTCATGAGAACCCTAATAGGGTTAACTAGAAGGACCTCTTAGTCATTATCCGAGATGTCTCATTACACATTGAATAACTGAGATTTAACTCTAATGTGGATGATGTCACCTTTGGGATAATTGCAAGAAATTAATTATGTGCCTAATAACTCTAAAACACTCTCATACCACCTACCTTCCTTATACTCTAAAGATGTCAATGAACAGTGTACATCATTCTAAATCTTTTTGAGTAATATAATAAAAATGAAGTATTAGGAAGTACAAGTAAACCCGTCGGGGTACTGAACAAGCATGTTGGTAGTGGGGGCATGCTTGTATGGTACTAAGGTAAATTTGTCATGGTTCTGAACATGCTTGCTGGTAGCGGGGCTATGCTAGGTAAAGAGTGTTGAAAAACATAAAGTGGCACACCTAAAACTGAACAAAAACCCTTGGGTCTCATTCTGAAGCATTATCAAATCAAGGCTAGGAGATGACCTTTATATCTCTTGGATGATGTTCTTATGAACCTTCAAGTATCCACTTTAGAGTTCTATCTTTAAAATAAATAGGTTTGCATGAGAAGTGGGACCCTCAGTATATGTAATTCACCTTACCTAAGAAAGAAGAGCTTCATCTCTAATAACTTAGATAAGAAACGAGTTAATCATCTTGGGATGTATTCTTTTATGTGTTCCTCTCTTCAAATGAGATCTAAGCTATGTTTATATCAATTTTATTTTAAAGGTAATCTAGCCCGTGCACCTAATCTGGTACTCATGGTTGTGACTATGTGTATTCCGGTACTAAACCCCTACCTACAAGATTCTAGTACTGGATTTGCACCTTGATTTACAAGAATATAACGATGGATATATAAAAATTTAAGGACATGGGTTTTGTCTCGAGCGGATTTTTCATGCAGATTTGAAAGACAAAATCCCAATATATCACATGTGTGGACCTCCATCTCAGGGGGAATGATTCATCCTAAAATCATCAAATATTTCTAAGCTTCCATATTGCGCCTTGATTTTCGTGCATATGGAAGCACATAGTACAAAACCATAAAATGGGTTTTTAGAAAATATATACAACTACAAAACCCTTAAATAGTTTCTCAAAATTCACAAAAGATAGAGAGATATCGAAGGATCGTTAACCCTAATTTGTAATATTTGGTGAAAAACCTAGATTTTGTTCATAAACAGTTTGAACGAATTTTGAGTTGGGGGATTTGTTCTAATCTATCCCCATTGAATTTACTTCTATAAATATGAATGAAGGAGTACTGAGAAGAGAGGAATTGTTATGTTGTAACACTGGTTCTCGAAGGAGAGGAATTATTATGCTGCAGATTGGATTCCTGAACAGACTCTTGTTGTAAATTCACTTGTTGAAAATTAATGGAAATTTGAATTCAATGATCCTCTCTATATTTTAGCATTTATCATTTCTTGATATGAAAGCTTCCATGTTGGTATCGTCAAGGCCCCACCGATCCATCTTGGTAAGCTCATTGTAAATTATTAGTATAGATTTCTATTTCCTATACTTGTTGTTTTGATTTCATTTTTGATTTCACTATTAGAATTGATTTCACAGTGTGGCAGTACAAGAACAATTGAGAGTCCATCATTCGCATTACATAAGCCAACAAATGGAACATCTCATTAAAAATTATGCTTCCTGTGTAGAAATGAAGTAATTTTCCAAAATTGGAACATTGTAAGATTGTATTAAATTTTTGTTTGTGATGCATCAATTGATTTTGAAGAGTGTGCAGAATTATATAAGAATTTATTGCAAGTTTGAAGTGATTTGTTACAGGAAATGAGATCAGACTCATCTCTCCCCTTCATGCACCATGTAATGAAGTCTTTCAATCATATTGATTGTTTCTTGTATTAAATAAAGTTTGATTGGAATTGATAGGGTTATGTTTGGTTTCTTTTCAAGAGTAAATAGAGTGCATTATCAACTGTTATGTGAATTCGATTGTACGGGAAGAAATATCTAAGTTCATTTCTCCATTTCATGAGCCTCTAATGAACAGACTTGTCATCTATGCAAGAACCTTTTCAATTGAGTGTTTGTTTAAGAGTTTTACTATGAGATTTATCTTCTAGGTTTGAAGTTGTGTGAAGCATTTAGATATTCCAAAACAAAGTATTTTGTTATTGAATGTTTCTTCCTTATGCTATACTCATCAGACACAGGAACCTATATGTTATCGGCACATATAGTGCATCAACTCTACTGATTACGAATCCTGGTTGATAATTTATTTTTGGTAATATATTATGCATATAATTGCATGAACACCCACCCAAAGCAGTAGTTCATTTGGTTTGACTATTAAAACATGGCATACTAATAAATATGTTGTAGGAGCTAAGGAGAAGTGGGCCATGGGTTCACATGCAACTTTGAAACTTCACAAGTTTGATAATAAGCTTGAGGCCTATTCTACCAAAATGTATTTCCACTCTTATGGGTAGCTTCTTTAGTAACAAAACATGTTGAAAAATTACACGTGGATAAGGTCTTATTATGTCGTTGTCATCCAAAGTCATATAAATTTTATGGCTACATTGTGGTTGATGAGAGATAAAATTGGATTTTTCTCACTTAATACAACACATATTGGTGCCAAGCCTCATGAGTCACATGCATTGTGTCTTCTCTCAATCTGCTTCTTCTTGGGCTAGGTAGGTTATTATAGATTGTATCCATATGATTTCTTATAGTGTACAATGTTATACTAGGTATCTCACCATGTTAGTATAAATGTGGGGGTGTTGATGCCAACCAAGTTAGTATACTACAAAATTACTATTTAGCTCTGTTTACTCGACAATTTATGCAACACCATGCAAATGGATTTCCATTGCAACCGGTCCCTGACACAACCATTCTCCAACAATCCATACTATCTTTTGTTATTTTCCAATAACATTATCCACAACTCCCAAATCATTCCATAGCTATGCTTTTGGGATTTAATTTCTCTTCCATCCCATTCTGGTGTTCTTTTAGCACTAGCTCACATAGTACCATTGTCCACCAACAATTTGCCTCTCTTTCTTTTGGATAAAAGCACACCCAAGGGAATGTTTAACCTAGTATAGCTCCCTTCTTAAATTGAGACGAAAGCAAGAGGAAATAATATGGCATGTAGGGTTCTCTTCTCTAGGGTAAATTAATAAGTTAGTAGAAGTAAATGCACAAAAAGTCTTGAGCTTTGAGAATCTTTTTCTTAGTTATTCATTGAGTTGTTGAAGTTGACTATGCCAACTAAAATCAGATCAGTTCTTTGTAATTCTTTATAAAGTATTTGCTAAATAAATAAAGGATAAGAAATTTGATTGTCTCTTGTTGAGTTATTCTTTCTGTGGAATTTTTTCTACTTTGTCAATCTTTGCGCTTCATGAATTGACCTAGTTGTCTGCTTTCCTAGACCTATCAATGATTTCATGCCAATTGAAACTCTATTCCCTATGCTCCTTTCTTATGTAGTTTTCCTATATTTGAACCCATTGATATACCCGTACTATGGAATGTTTCACCACCAAGGAATGATTATTACTAGAACCTATAACTAAAAATTATGAGGTCAACATCAATGTGGAAATGCTTTTATTCTTCTCAAAATTACATAGAATTCATGAACTTATCATATGAAGAAGGGAACTTCTTTAGTTGTTACCCTCACCCACCATCAACGTTGTAAGCTAAATCAAGAACTTCCCTATTTGTTTTAATCTCTTCTTATAGAGTTGTGACTATGGAAGACATTGACAACCCAATGATTCTTGTATAGTTTCTTTTTTTACTATGAATATGATTTCGAGTAATATTGTATTTTTCATTTTCCCATAAACTAAACTATATTATTTTTCTATCATATGTAGTTAAGATAGTATCATGATAATATTGATCATAAAAAAAATAAAGGAGACTTCCAATCCTTCACATTTCAACTTCATATTCATCTTCAACAAGTTCTTCGATTGCCTTTAAGAAATTTAGCAATATCCTTACACTCTATAGCATTTTAGTTGTTCTAGATGATTTGAGAACAATATTTGATCCTTGGTCCTCCAATGCCTCTTTTAGAATAGAAAATTAATTCAAAACATCATTGCCCCATACCTAGCTCACAAATAATTTCTTTGAAATGTCCTTGATCTCTTCTAATTGAGTTCAAGGTATCTTCAAGTGAAACTCTAGATAGGTGATCTTTCTCCTACTTGCATCTACATCACAATGAGAGTGAATACCTCTTAAACAAAAAAAAACTAGCATCAAAGGGAGGCACACAACATGGAGCAATAATCAACCCAAAAACAAAGAGAAATAATAATAGATATTAAAAGAGACCCAAGAAAAAATGACTTGATTTATTCATCCCGGTCAATGATGTTATTTAAGATTACAAAGGGGCCACAAAAAAGTTGCACACAACCCAATAACTAAGAGAAAAATAGCTAAATATTGATGCATGTAACTTGAATAATAGAAATATGAAACTATATTCTAACACATCAAGTAAGTCTTAACCCACTATGTTGTAATTGGGACTAGCAGTTCCCTCTAGCTTGACATCACTATTGGAGGGCCGTCCTCAAGGGATGCACCTTCTATATTCATATCAATTCATCCTTATTTAAGTGAAAATTTCCCCACTTTCTCCATCATCCATGAGATTTTTTTGTTCATATGTAGCCTAAGATAACCATTTAGATTGAGTCAACAACTGTCCTTGACATCCCACTAGGTAAGAATTATGTTGTTGTTTATGGGTGGAAGAGTGTGTGTGTCTAACATTGTATATTTTGAAAGAGGGAGATAAAAATATGCAATATTTCCTGTTGGATGAGAGATTTGGACTTCATCTTCTAGAAGTGATGGTTCATATAAATTTAGGTGATTTATATTAATCACATCATGGATGACTATCTACGAAGGTAAAAACCAATCTGTAGGCATTGTCATTGATCTACTATATGATGGTGTATGGGTCATATCTAAAGGGTTTAAGTTTATCTTGTTGTTATCCTTTGAATCATTGCTTATCTAGGTATGGCCACACATTTTCACCAACTTGGAAGTGATTTGGGTTGCATTGGCAGTCCTGAAGAACCTTATATCATGCTTGTGATGTTGGTAAAAATGATGGTACTTGGGAATGAATGTGAGACATATTTTCTATGAAAGTGGAGGCAATATGTTTGATATGTAAACTTCCATGGATATTCCACTAGAACAATTTGTCACAATAGATCTTATAATATTATGAAAATATTAGATTATGCAATTTATTTCCCTTAGATCCCAAATTAATTATTACTAGCTTATCGCTCGGATTCATGAAAACATCTGCATACGAAAATGAAAGAATAGGAAAATATACACAACATCTACACAATTGAACACAAGATATATCCTAAGAAACTTAATACGAGAGACAACCTAGTTAGAAGGTGAGGCTTATGATATTATCTCTTTTCTTTAGTTATGAAAATGCAAATATAAAGAAAGAGGCACTCACTATGGAGTTGCCTATGACTCTATGGAATCTTCTTCCTACATATTTTATGCACTCAGATACCACTCCCAAGATGCTTTGGTCAACTATGGAACAAGTACAATACCAAAATAATCGAACTCGTTCTCTTCCTAGCGACCCGAAGTCCAATAGTTATTAGGGTTAAGGTTTCTTCATCCTCAAACCTTAATTAGTTATAATTTTTTGGACCTTATAGAATATTCTTGAAAGTCCGCATGTGAACAACCCCACATGTGTGAGTAATTGGAGATAACATGGCATCCACTCGTACCATGGTGGTCAACAAGGTAGGTCAACTTACAAGAGGCATAACTTTCACATACGAGCTTCGATTGAGGAAATTTTTGCAATGTTGGAAAGGTCTCAATGTGTAGAATAGATTCAAGAGCACAAGTGCTATGCTTACAACATTTTGACCCCCCAAAATGTCATTTGGTGGATCAAAATTTCACTGGAAGGTTTGGACCCAAAATCTCCAAACTGAGACCTACAGCTGAAATGGACCTTGCAAGCTAATTCCTCCAATTTTTCCACCTAGAAAGTACTAAGATAGATGAAAAATTATATGATTATCCATTCCAGATAAAAAAATTTCATGCTACTGATGTGGTGACCCAAGTGGTGGCAATATGGCGAGCAATTTATAGGGAGCCAAAGAATATAATCGTGCTAAAGAATATGTAGATATGTATCCCAGTTCTTGTGCCTACTGTAGTAAGTATGAACTACATGGGAAATGATGCAATTCACTACCTCAGTCTCATTGTTTCTTTGAGGACGAGACATTGTAGAGAAGCTTAGTTGGCACCCCAACAATTCCTAAGAGATATCTAGAAGGTACTGAGGAATTGCTATGAAATACAATATTGAGATGAAGTCCAAAATGAGACCATACATGTGTGAAGAGAAAATTTGCAACTTCTTGCGCTGATGTTTCCTTGGTACATGAGATAAAGAATGCCATTTTGGATAAATGGCATATCATGACAAAAATAAATTCATTATTTTTCTTAGACACATGTAAACCATCTAGAAAGTCCATAGATAGGGATTTCCAAGGCCAAGATGATTTGGTGAACATATAACTATTAACTCTGTATAACAACCAACTCAAACCGAATAGTCCAAAAATGGGGTCATAATGATCTCAATATGAATGTGAATGGCTTACCAAATTGGACCAAAAAATGATTCTATTTCATATAACTTCTTTCATTCCTCATATGGTGCATCACAAACTTGTAAGATGGCAGCATGCCTCCATATAATATTACGATTCATTCTTATATTTTATGACCTAGTGAAATTGTTGTATATAGGATGACAAATTGAAATGACATTGTTGATGTATCTTAGATTGCAAATTTAGAAGTATTAATGAACGATGATTTGTGTGTAAAATGATTTCCTTCCCAAAATGTAATGTCACCGTTTCTTTAATGTGTGTACTAGGGAATACGACTCCTTGTCATAAGCACTTTGATTCAACTTGCAATGTGGTAATGTTTCTAAATGTTATACTATGTGATGTCCTCCCTATTTAAGTACAGCTCCTATC
Organism: Picea sitchensis; assembly: GCA_010110895.2. Classification (NCBI taxonomy): domain Eukaryota; kingdom Viridiplantae; phylum Streptophyta; class Pinopsida; order Pinales; family Pinaceae; genus Picea; species Picea sitchensis. Next base: position 593,603 of record SNQJ01S0001295.1, on the reverse strand, counting down.
ACATAACGTGAGGCATTGGATTCAATCTCAAAGGGTTGTTGTAGATATGAAAGGTGGAGTATTAGGTAGTAGCAAAGGATTGACTTCAACTTTTGTAAAATGTCCCTATTTAAATACAACTCCTATAACATAATGTGAGGCATTGGATTCAATCTCAAAGGGTTGTTCTAGATATGGAAGGTGGAGTATTGGGTTCGATCAAAGCATTGACTTCAACTTTTGTAAAATGTCTCTATTTAAATACAACTCCTATAACATAATGTGCGGCATTGGATTCAATATCAAAGGGTTGTTCTAGATATGGAAGGTGGAGTATTGGGTCCGAGCAAAGTATTGACTTCAACTTTTCTAAAATGTCCCTATTTAAATACAACTCCTATAAGATAATGTGAAGCATTGGATTCAATCTCAAAGGGTTATTCTAGATATGGAAGGTGAAGTATTGGGTTCGAGCAAAGCAATGACTTCAACTTTTGTAAAATTTCCCTATTTAAATACAACTCTTATAGCATAATGTGAGACATTGAATTCAATCTCAAAGAATTATTCTAGATATGAAAGGTGGAGTATTGGGTCAGAGCAAAGCATTGACTTCTAACTTTTGTAAAATGTCCCTATTTAAATACAACTTCTATAACATAATGTGAGGCATTGGATTCAATCTCAAAGGGTTGTTAAGGTGGAGTTTTGGGTCGAGCAAAGCATCGACTTCGACTTTTGTAAAATGTCTTTAGTCGTGGTAGACCACGTGTATGTATGCTACTCTTATAGCTGAAGTGTGGGAAAAACGCTTGTAAAAATTTTAAACTTGCATAGTGAAGTGATGCTATAGAAATAGGTGGTGGCCACGTTACAATGGCTTGGACTTCAATGGGATTTGGACGTATGCCATCTTGAGAGATGAGAAAGCCTATACAACTGTCTGCCCAAAAAAATGACAATTTATGCTCGACCTGTGGTTTGTGAGTGTGCAGAGGTTCAAAGCAATGCGCACATGTTGGAGGTGCTCTGCCCATGTCCTATTGAAAATCAAAATTTCATCTAAATACATAATGAGAAGGAGCCAAGTGTGGACAAAAGATATCATCAATAAATCTCATTAAGGTAGCATGAGCGTTAGCAAGACCGAAGAGCATCACTAACCATTCACACCAGCCGAACTTTGTCTCGAAAGTCGTTTCCCATGTGCCATCGGTGTTCATGCAAATCTGGTGATAGTCAGATGTGAGATCAAGTTTAGTTTAATATTTGGCACCCTAGAGGTGATCTAGCAGATTATCAATTCGGGGTAGAGGACAATATTTTTTTACTGTGATTTTGTGGAGAAATCTATAAACTGTGACAAGACACCATTCTTGTTGCTCTTTCTTTCCTCGGAATAATGAAGATAGGGGAGCGACAAGGAGTTGTGCTAGGTTGGATGTGTCTAGATTCAAGGAGGGCCTTGAGCTAGAATTGCACTTTAGCAGCCTCAATAGGTTTGAAATGGAGGCGAGCGCATTGGGAAGAGGGCTAGGTTGCCCGGAAAGGGAGAAGGCCAGTGGGAAGCTCAAATATATCCGGATTCAAGTAATGATTGCATAGAGAGTATGGGTGAGGTGGCACCCAGAGTAGAGGTATGATAGTAAATTTTACCATCCATGAAGAGCTGGTATAGGTTGAACTGGGCATTAGAGACAACCTGACGGACTTGCTTATATGGGAGTCCTAACAGTAAATCACAATAGTCCAGGTGGGGCACATCGCACTCAATGGTGTCTGGAAAAGGACGCACAGAAAATGTGATACTGCAATGAGCATTGACCAAAAACGAGGGCAGTTGGATTGAACCCTACTGATATGACGAGGGCGGCTGGATTGAACCCAATTGATATGATAGGGTCAAGGGTGGATGGACATGGGTCAATGGGTAGCAGGAGTCGATGGACGAAATCCTAGGAAATGATATTTTTTGGCTGACATTATCCAGAAGAAGTGTGGCAATTTGGTCCTTTGTCTGACCGTTATGAGTGAAGAGATTAGCAATCTCGTGGCCAGATGATCTGGAGAAGAATGAGGATCCAATGTCAGTCGATGGAGGAATCTGCATTCTGACGCTGTGACGCTTCATGATTTTGGGATTTATGAGAGTGGCACGGGCACCCTTGATGAGGGTGATTTGAAGTTGTTGACAGAGGTCGAGGTCTTTTGGGGAATTTGTTAGGGTTAGGGTGGTGTCATGGTTTACTAATGGAGAAAGACTGGATTACTGGGGAAGCTTACGCTCGAAAGCGAGTGGAGATATTAGCAACCTCGTGGCCAGATGATCTGGAGAAGAATGAGGATCCAATGTCTGTCGATGGAGGAATCTGCATTCTGACGCATCATGATTTTGGGATTTATGAGACTGGCACGGGCACCGTTGATGAGGGTGATTTGAAGTTGTTGACAGAGAGCGAGGTCTTTTAAAGAAATCATTAGGGTTAGGGTGGTGTCATGGTTTCCTAATGGAGAAAGACCGGACTACTGGGGAAGCTTACGCTCAAAAGATTGGTTCTTTCAAATAAAGCCATGTCATGACGAAAAACTAATAATAATCTATAATTGACTTTTAGAATAAGTAGCTGTTCGGATTCCTTGAGCTGGAGTTGAATCCTGCGCTTGTTGAACGATCCGTTATATTGATGAATGGATTAACCTAGTGTTTAGCGGAGTTGTAGCCATCTGCACAGAAGATCTTGTTGGTAGCCTAGGGGATAAAATCTGCACAGTCATCATGCTTGGGACAATCTTTCTATATGAGTGCCTGCAGGTAACAAACGATGTGCTTCTGTCAGGTCTTGGCACATCTGGAAATATGCCGTGATGTCTGGGTCCACGAATCTAACACATCGTCCTTCATGTGTCTGTTATACTTTGGGAGAGAGAGTTTGGTCTTTAGTTGACACGGTGTCATGTGCTCTAGGCGTGAAGTGTTGTGAGCATGGCTCTGAGTATGGTGGACGCTCGATCAGGGTGTGGAGCCATTGGATTTTTGGGAAAATGCCCGAAAAGTAAGATGCCCTAAGGAAAGCAATGTAGATGGCTGAGGGATCTTGCTTTGGGGTGGGAGGGAGACCTTAAAAACCCAAATGTGAGCTGCAGTGTAGGTCGGGCATTGAGGCCAAAGTTAACTAGATTTGCTTAATGCTGCGATAGTTGAGACGGTTGATAGTTGAGACGATTTCTGGGCAAGGAAACCATATGAGCAAGACGCCTAGACCGAATGCTTTGATACCAAATGATGAGAATGAAGATCTCTCACACTCGAAAACCCAAAAGCGTGATAGAGAAGCTCACATCCTAATTCAAAAATTAACCCAAAATTAAAAAGAAATAAGAATATATATGACAAGTCTCCAAGGCAAAATGGCTTGCTTTATTCATGGTGGCCAATAGTATTACATAAGATTATAAAGATTCCAAGTAAATTCTGCATACAACAACTCAATCTTTGGGAGAAAAATAATGAAATACTAATGGAAACAGTCAAAAGGCAGGATACAGCTATGGTAACACATATCAAGTTAAACTCCTTCCCAGAAACACTATCTCCATCTCCGCCTTAATTATTGCTTCTCATACATATCTCCAATCCTTAGATATGAATGCAACACCACCACGATCAGAAACTAACAGGACGCCTTTAACAAACTAGAATTCGTGGTCATTAGTAAAATTTTACTACCACTGCCGATGGTGATGTTGGCAATGTGGCTAGGGTTTAATATAGGATTACATGGAATTCTCATCGGTTATCGATATGAAGCAATATCCTATATATCCCGTCTTTGTGAGAGATGATTGTAGAACCCTAATTCCACTGTGGCTAACATGGTGATGTTGGCAATGTGACTAGGGTTTAATATAGGATTACATGGAATTCTCATTGGTTCTCGATATGAAGCAATTTCCTAGAGAGAGAAGCAAGTTATTATGGGTGTCCTTACCCAATCGGTGGAAGTTATTAATCGCTGCTGCTCTTGTTCAATCGATGCAGTGGAGCAGAACATGGAATTGTTTACTTATTGGTACATGGGATTGCCACTTCAATCGTCCCTACTTGGGTATGATATCCAATTGTTGCATGAGAAGTATATTTCATTTGTTGAGTAAGGAAAACATTGAGAAGTATATGCGCATTCACCATCTGTAACTAGTAGCTCACTTGCTTCATTCCGTAGCAGGAGAAACCATGTTGATGCTTCCAACACTTCAGTGCACGGGAGAAATCATTTCCCCAGCTGTTCTCTATAATGGAGCCGCTCGATTACCTTGCTGGGTCCCATGGAAAAAAAAAAGGCCTTTATTACCAATTCCAAAACCATCGCTTCCTTTATCGGGTCGAAGCATAAACGGAATTCCGGGGTGAAAACATTTTGTTGGGTTATTTAATAGCTTTTTTACGAAATAGTTGGCTTGCTCGGGACAGGTTGACGGGAACAACACTGAAAAACGTACTTTGCATTAAATTCGAAACCCGTCTGATTAATATTATTAGCCATTGTTTTAAGAGATACAGAAGTCGCTTTTGATATGAAAAATTAAAATATTTTAAATAGATAAAATTACATTATATTTATATATTAATTTCATCTCCAGAATTACACATTTTCTATGTCTATGGAATGATAATTATTTTACTTTCAATAACTATATAGTTTAATTCAAATGGCTAAGTGAGAAAGTCATTATCCTCTCACCTAGATTTGAATTCCACTTTTGTGACATAGTGCTCTCAATGAACTCATTTATATTGTATTCACATTATTTTCGCTTAATTCCCTAAGTAACTTTATGCCCTACAAATCTATTTACAATTATATTCCATTAATAATAAACTGTAATAAACTGAATTGTAACATTTGATATTTTCGCTTAATTCCCTAAATATGTGGAAGGTATGTGAACATTCACTAGTTGGAAGATCAACAATCACTTCTTATTATAATAAGCTTGCATATTCATTTCTAAGATATATTGTATTAATCTATTTAATGCTAGAAATTTGTCAGATTATGTTTGTTAATTTTTTAAAGTGTGTGTTTGGTTTTGAAAAGTCTAACTTTTCTAGTGGAGACTCCATCCATGGAGAGATATAAAATGCTTTAAAGTTGAAAAAGATCAGAATGTGATAAAGGTAATTAAAGGTAAGATCAAGTTTGTTGAGGTGATAGTAAAAGGTGAAAAAGTATAATAATAAGTGAGAGAATAATAATTAAAAATTATTTAGTTAGGAAGGAGTATGCTGTGATAAAATTAATAATATTTAAAAAATTAATTAGGTACAGAGATATAAATAAATAAAAATGAATAGTTAGGATTAACAAAATTAAAAAGTGAAGAAGGAGAAATGATAATTATAATGTAAGGTAGGAGAAGTAATAAGGAAAAAGTCAATTTAAAAAATATTTTATGGAATTGAAAGAAAAATTATTAGGGTAAAAGAAATGAAAGGTAAAATAGGATTATACTAGCAAGCAATGTGAGAAAACTAGTAATGTGAGAAAAGGACTTAAATTGATTAAGGAGAAGAATTGGGCAAAAGAAGTAGGGAAGAGAGGGTCGAAAATTTAATTAAAAGAAATGAAAAAAGTGGAAAAAAAAAAAATCAAAAGCAAGAGTGAAGACAAAAAATGAAGAGGGGGTTAAAGGGGGAGACAACTAGTGACCTGAATGGATGTAAGTTTCAATTTCAACTTGGTAGCCTTTAGAGTTCTTAGATTTCTTATTTAGTAGCCTTTAGAGTTCTTAGATTTCTTATTTGGTAGCCGATGAACCAGAACTCTATGTATTCCATAGAAAATAATGTTGTCCATGTCCTTGGGAATTTGTAGAGACTTTTGAGTATTATTTTCTTTAGTATTACTATTAGAATTTTCTTCAAAAACTTCTTAGGATCAAGCTTAGATAGGTGTAAAAAAAACTCTGGCTTTTTATTTATATAGTGCATCTTATTAAGTTTTAAGGATTCATTAGAAGCATCCCTAATGGTTTTCCTAGCACATTTACATTTGTTATCATACTAAGAGTTGGTTGTTAAGATGTATTTACATTATTATTATTTTCATTTTACATTAACGATTTATTAAATTTAATATGAATTAATGTATGAAAATTTCTCTTTAATCTAGATATTAATTAATTGTAAAATTCAATTTGGCATTTTTTATAAGTTTGCTTTCCATTTAATTTGTTGGTTAAAGTGTTTGAAAAACATAAATGGCATATTAAGTATTACTTTTTAAATTTGATTAAAAGGTAGTTAAAAAAATATAATTAAAAAGTAGATAATTTTTTTTATAAAATTTTGAAAAAAAAATTCAATATGAAATTGATTTTTTATAAATTTATATTTTATTATTAAAATGAAAAAAATATTTTACTAGATAGTTTTAGAAAAGAATGTTCTATATAAAGTTGTGTAATTAGTTAATTAAAGCTAGTTAGTACATTGCCTTAAATTGTAGAATTAGAAAAAGTGAAATTGAAAAATGAATAAATAAATTTGATGAAAAATTGTAATTTAAATGTATTTCTTCTAATTTAATGAAATTAAAATCATTGTATTGCCTAGAAATTCAAAGAGGTTGAAAAAAGGAAAGAAAATTGAAAAAATGTTTTGGTTCAATTAAAATAAAATAAATGAATTTGTTAAAAAGAAGTCATTTAAATTAAGAAAAAAGAAATTAATTATAATTATATGTTTATATAAAAATATATCAAATAAACTAATGATATAATAAACCATGATCTTTTTATCATACATTTCATAATTTTTTTTAATATAAATATAAAGAGTAATACATAAAATTTATGAATAACTAAATAAAGTTTATAAAATTTTGTTTAATTTTAAATTCACTTTAATTATTCAAATTTCATAAAAAAAAAAAAATCAATATTCCTAAAATAAATCAACATTTTAAATCAATAGAATCCATATAATCCTGCACAAGGAAGAAACATTTACTTAAACACTCAATTTCATTTTCTTCCATTTATAATTTGGTAATCAAAATCTTCAAAGGAAGAAAAATTTGCTTACAATACTCCAGCCAGTTTTGCTCACTTTTCTTCCATTTAGAATTTTAAATGTTTGACTAATCAAACTCTTATTGTACTGAAATTGTTCCTCTTTTTTAATTATTAATAAATTGATTCATTAAAGTTAACTTAATTTATGTTATTTTTTGAAAAAAAATAACAAAACTTGTAATAACTATAATTTCAAAACCCTCTTACGAAGAAATATTTACTTACATCATTATTGTTTATTTTTCTTAATATTTACTTACATCGTTATTGTTTATTTTTCTTCTATTTAGAATTTCAGATGTTTAATTACACTTATCAAACTCTGGTTGTATTAATTACACTTATCAAACTCTCGTTGTATTAATTACACTTATCAAACTCTCGTTGTATGAAAATTCTTCTTCTATTATAATTATTAATAAATCAGTTCATTAAACTAAACTTACTTCTAATAACTAAGTTGTTCCCAGAATAACTAATTGTTCCCAGAGTATTTTTTGAAAGTGTCAAAACTTCTAATAACTAAGTTGTTCCCAGAATAATGAAAACATTGCTCTCCAAAAATTGAATTGAATTGTGAAGCGATCAACCCCTCTCGGCTTTGAAAATAGGTCAAGTCCAAACAATTCTGTTCATTAACTTTACTTGTCTTGTTTTTGCGAGGTGAAATGAAAAATAGTCAAACTTAAATTGCCCTCTGGTTTCAGAGGCGAGTTCTGTAAAGCAACAAAGGTTTCTTGCTATAAAAGAATAACTCAACTAGAATGTACATTAATTTTGCCGTCTCAATTTTGGGAGGTGAAATGAGCCATGTCTGTATTTTTGGAAAAGAGTTTGATTGTAGATTCGGGTTATCAGAGGACCTCTCTATAAAGTCAAAAGGCTGGTCTCTCTGGTTAAGATTGATTAGTTTGACGCACCGCGAAGCTAGTTAGTGCATGCGGTGAGTTTAAGTAAGGAATGGAAGCTAGTTACTGCATCCAGTTAAATGGAAACGCAAGAAGAAAGGTTGAACGCAACAATAACGGAAAGATAGCGAAATTGTTTCTGGACGGGACATTCACAACTCGCCATCTTGACACTCTCTGCGCAAGGCGAACTCCAACGCCATACCCCACACTAATTGTGAACGCCACCCTGAACTGACCAGACCAGTGGAAGCATAAACTCTTCAGTATCTTAAAATATAATATATGGTGAAGATGAATGAGTGGTTATTATTTTTTAATTATGTATTTTTTTGTAAGTGAGTGTGAAATCCTGTATTACTGAAAGAAGTTATGATAAAAAAAAAAGACAAGGAAACTAGATCAAGGATCAACTAGATCAAGGATCCCAGAGTTGGACTGTTTGAGATAGCAGAGTGAGGGCTGGGCCACCACCATGGGAAACCGACCCAGTCCTCTAGAAACCAGTTTGAAAGACTAAACCATAACATATACATAAAACATAACCAAAAAAAAAAGGGTAGCTCCTATACTAAAAACAACTTGACCTGGGGCTGAACCTGCGCTAGTCTAGGATGATGGGATGTCTTGCGTCGCCATCCTTTCTTGCCTCATTCTCCTTCCTCTGCTCCACCGTGCGCATATTCCTGATACAAGCTGGTGTTCTGCTCTAGTCTGCTAGAGTGATTTCCATGTGGTGGACATAGCGTAAGTAAAGGTGGAATTGACCTGCCATTCGTTCCATTTTTTCCTTTTGGCTCCTCTGGTCCTCAACAAGTCTTTTTGCACTGGCCTCCAGGTTGCTGAGGTAACTCAGAATTTCTGTGAGCACCTTCTTGTGGTCCCTGATAGCCTCCATGCTAGTCTCTTTCCGGTCAGCATTCATCTTGCTTATCAACATTTTTGTTCGCCAGGCCTCCTCCACCGTTTTGTGGTAGAGAGTTTTTCTGGGTTGTGTAACCCCTAGGTCCCTTATCCCGTCTGCTTCTTGAATTAGTTGTGTCCAAGCTTTGCCCTTGCCTGTGGTGTTGATTTCTCTCTCCCGCCTATTGATGATCCCTTTGCCCTTTGGATCGATTTGTGTGAGAAAGGTACCATTCTCTTCTCTGGCCGCTTGCTCCATCCTTGTAATCCTCCGGGCACTTGTCGGGGGTTCTTTTCCCTGGGGGCCTCTCTTACTATGGGTTTTCTTCATTCTTACCATCTCGGCTTGCTTGTGCTGGTTTTTGTCTTGGGTTCTTCTACTGTTCCTATTCGATCCTTCCTGGTATGTAAGATGTGCTATGCAATTTTTTCTCTCCAGTCTGTGGCTATTCCTGGTGTTTCTTCTTTTATGGGATTTCCCCGGCTACGAGATCATCCCAACAATCATGGGTCGCTCATAAAGGTGTACCTTCTGGTACCTTTTCACTGTTTCAGAGTGTGTTCTCTTGGGAGCCCTGCCGTCATCTCTGCACCAATCCTTTTCCCTGCACGTTGTACGACAATCATTACCACTCCCTGTATTTGTACTTGGGTGAGGTGTACCCATACTCGGCCATTGGAAACCCTTTTTTCCTTTGTCCTTTCCCACCTACTGATTAAGTTTTCTTCTTTCCCATGGACAACCCCTGTACTTCTTCCTATTGACAGGACTATGGTGTCGTACCTCCTCTTGTTGTGTGACCTGGATCTGCATTGTAACTCATTTTTGGGTGGTGGGCTATCGGATTCTTCCTGGATCCTATGTGCCCTTCAGTAATTTCTACGCCTCCATCCTCGATGTGGTCATCTGTACTTCGACTGTCGTCACAATCTTTTGCCGCTAGTTGGTTGCAGTTTGTTTGAAATTGACCATTCAGGATGTTACTCCAGATAGTGTCCAGTTCTGGTCCTTGATTATCAACCCTGTTAAGCCCTAATGTTGGCTCATTACCCCTTAATTGGGGCATATTAGATTAGTAATGCTATTTTATTTATGTCGGCTTTAGGCCATTAGTTGTAATTTAGATTAGTAATGTTTTTTTAATTATGTCGGCTTTAGGCCATTATTTGTAATTATACCTCCTAGTCTCCTATATATACC
>SNQJ01S0001295.1:481855-563427 GCA_010110895.2 Picea sitchensis | reverse complement strand
AGGCCATTATTTGTAATTATACCTCCTAGTCTCCTATATATACCAAGGAGACATTTTCATTTTGAATCATCTTGTACTTGAACATTTAAGTGGGGTAAAAGGAGGTTGCCCCTCGAAGAGGATTATTATCTGAAATTATCTCTGTTTCAAGGCGTTGAGTGCTTTTTCTGAGGTTTTTCCATGCTATATTGATGTTTGGTTCTTAACAAACCCCCTCATTGAGGATTTTGTCTGCCAGTCCATTTGTTGACCTCCGTACCCAGTGCAACTCCATTGTGATCCCCATCTGCAAGTGCTCCTGAATTTTTTGCAGGGACTGTGCCAAGCACGAGTGCCTCTGAATTTTTCCCACTCTAGTACCGTTTTAGAGTCTCCTTATTGTGTTGATAAATAGTGTGGAGTCTCCTTCCTTCCACTATGAAGTTTGTCATCCCTTCCTGGATTAGAATCTCGAGGCCGGTCTCCAGGGCTCCAAATTGCGTGGTGTTGTTGTTTGAGTTTCCCAGACTCCTAATGTACAACCAGATGATATTTCCTTTACTATCCCTGATTACTCCTCCTATTCTTGTTCGTCCTGGGTTACCTTTCGACGCCCCGTCAAAATTCATCTTGAGGGAGACTACTGGTGGTGGTTTCAAGTTGCTCTCACCTACCTGGAGTTGTGATGGCCATCTTACCTCATTGGGGTTGCGTCTATCTTTCAGGTGGAAGGATTCTAGAATTCAGGAGTTCTAGTCTGTGAGTTGCGCTCTTCCTGTCTGACAGTTGTGACTCTATACCATTTCTTTTGTCATGGAGATTATCGTTTCCTTGATCTTCCCTTTCGGCCAGCTTTGGTTCCTAAAGATGTGTCGGTTCCTTTCCTTCCATATTTCCCATATGATCATTCCCGGGATGAGGGTCCTGTTATCGCTCAGTTTGTAGGATAGGTTTAGTATCTTGAAGGCAAGAGTCAAACTGGCGTAACAGGAGCTTCCCCACCCACTGTCACCTCGATGGGGAGCTCTTTCTATTCAGGGTGGCTAATCCAAAGGGAGACGTCCCTAGTAATCTGGGGTTTTGAAGGAAAAGGATCAAGGGATTAAGGCTCGAAGGTCAAAGTAAGCTTTTCCCTCACAGATTACTGCCAAGAGAGATAGTCAAAATAAAGGTATTCCACTAAAAAGGGAACCTGTTTGCGAGACAAGGAAAATGAAACAAAAATGTGCAGCAGTGGTTAGTACTTCATAAACAAATGACTATATTGATTATATATGAGCATAAATAAATGTAATTATTGACGAAGTCAATGATTGCAATACAGATTATGGTTTATAATATTACTTCTTCAATAAATACAAAATGATACTGGCATTCAATGTACAAAATCAATTCTTGTATTATCACAATGCATTAAATGTACTCATATATATATATATTGTTGTTGCGTCACTATACTACTAAGGGTGACGTCATCCCTATTCTAGGTTAGTTTAACTAGACAATGAAGTGAACATTTTGCTAGATAAGCCAAGGAAAGTATTCAATACTCCACTGCTGCACATTTTAGTTTCATTTTCCTTGTCTCGCAAACAAGTGCCCTTTTCAGTGGAATACCTTTATTTTGACTATCTCTCTTGTCAGTAATCTGTGAGGGAAAAGCTTACTTTGACCTTTGAGCCTTAAATCCTTTGATCATTTTCCTTCAAAACCCCAGATTACTAGGGACGTCTCCCTTGGGATTAGCTACCCTAAATAGAAAGAGCTCCCCATCGAGGTGACAGTGGGTGGGGAAGCTCCTGTTACGCAAGTTTGACTCTTGCCTTCAAGCTACTAAACCTATCCAACAAACTGAGCGATAACAGGTCCAATAGAGGTTCGCCTCTTCGTTTTCACTGTAGTTTGCTTTCCAAATATTGATAGTTGTGCAAATGTTACCTCGGATCCTATTTGACTGTCGGAAGATACCTGCCGCCCAGTCCCAGATTTCTGTTGTGTAGGTACATTTGTCAAGGAGATGGTTCGTTGTTTCTTCCTTGACTTGACAGAGGTAACATCTGGAAGGACCTATGAATCCTCTTTTCCTTAGTTTTTCCCAAGTTAGAATTCGGTTGTGGAGTATTAACCATTGATTTTTTTTTATTTTTGGCCACTGGGGGCCGTTCCAAAGCTTATCCCATTATTGTGTCAGGTCTTCTTGGTCTTGGTCCGCGATATAGTGTCAGAATTATTTTAGATTGAATTCCCTGTCATATTTTTGTCCCCATCTCAGCTGGTCATTTCCTTCCGTGACTGCAATTTTTCATCTCCCCAATTCCTCCTCCACCTCTTTTATTGTTGTTGTGGTTTGGGCTCTATTCTGTGTGGTGAAAGTGTTCCATATTCTCCATTTGTTGCGATCTTTTTCTTGTTTCCAGTAATGGTAGATTCTGGTTTTACCTTGCGCAATCAACTCTTGTTGAAGTGCCTCCCTATCTGCTTTCTCCATTCTGGGTTCCTATTGCCAGGCGTCTTCCCAGAATCTGACTGTTGTGCCATTCCTTCCTAAAAGTTGTATGTTTGAATCCAGGATTTGTTGCGTCAGTCTAGGTTCCATATGGTTGAACCTTCCTTGGTGCCTTTGAAGCGGATTCTGTCCTGGTCGCTTATGTCTGGGGCATAATTTTCCTTCCACATATTTTTCCATGGTGTAGTAGTTTCTTTGACCCAGCGCCACCAGAGTTTCTCCCCGTAGGCGTCATTGGTCACTTGCGGGTCTTGTAGCCCCATACCTCCTTTGCTTTTTGGTTTACAGACCTTCTTCCAAGCCACTAGGACCCATTTTTTCCTTGTTTCTGCTCCTCGCCACAGGAATTCCCTTTGGATAGTTCTTATTTTTTGTAGTATCTCCTTGGGGGTTGGGAAAACAAACATCATAAAGGTTGGAATTGCTTGCAAAACAAACTTGGTTAGAATAAGTCTTCCGGCTAGGTTGAGGGATCTGTACGTCCAGTTTTTCACCTGCTCTTGTAATTTTTTGATTATTCTTTCCCAAGTGGACATTTTATAATCTTTGTCTATTAGGGGTATGCCGAAGTACTTAGTTGGGAGTGATTTGCGTTCAAAGCCCAGAATGTTGGCTAAATTCCTTTGGATTGTGGGGTTGGTATTGAAGAAGAAGATCATAGATTTGGAATGATTGATATCTGCACCTGAGGCTTCACCAAAATCTTATAGGATTCGTTTTTAGGCTTTTTCTTCCTTGATCGTGGGTATGCCATGAAGTAAGGTGTCATCCACGAACTGTTGGTGCGTGGAAGTAGGGAAATTTTCGAAAGGTTTGATACCTATTATTTCACCTGTTGCAATTGTGATTTTAATGCTTCGACTGAGACCTTCCATCATCAGAATGAAAAAGAAGGGGGACAATGGGTCTCCTTGTCTAATGCCTCTTGTGGGCTAGAAATGTTTGGTAGGGGCTCCATTTATTAGTAGTGAGTATCTTGTTGTGGAAAATCGCCTGACTATCCATCTGATTCAGTGCTGGGTGAAACCAAAGGCTTCCAAGGTCTTGACCATATAGTGCCAACTAATTTTTTCATAAGCTTTTTCTAGGTCCAGTTGTATTATCAATTCCCCCTCTCTTCTGAAGCTTCAGGGTGTGGATCAACTCATGGGAATGGATAATATTGTCCATTATCTGTCTTATTTCCATGAAGCCTGCCTATTCTTGTGAGATCAGTGTGGGTAGGAGGGGTTTCAATCTATTTTCTATAACTTTGGAGATTATCTTATAAACCACATTTCATAGTGCTATAACTCTGTACAGATCCGGGGTTTTGGCTTCATTTTCTTTGGGGACTAGTGTAATCATTGTAGCATTTAGTTCTTTTAGAATGGAGGCTGAGCTTTTAGATTCTTCCACTACCCTTTAAATGTCATGTTTGACAATTTCCCAGTAGGCATTGAAAAAATCTACTATGAAGCCATCTGGACCTCGAGCTTTCACGTTGGTCATTTCCTGGAGTAATTGGTCAATTTCCTCCTCCGCAGTGGGTTTGTTCAGGTTGTTATTTTGTTCCTCAGTGACCAGCGAGGGATATGCTGGATTATCCTTTGTATGGACATTGTTCTGTCCTGGTTGGGTTCCTGGGCTATCCTGTGGAAGTGGTTTACTAGAGTAGTTTCAATCTTCTTATGTGACTCTCGCTCTATTCCATCCTGGTCCTTAATCTTCAGGATTTTGTTATGGGTTCTTCTAGCCATGGTAATTCTATGAAAAAACTTGGTGTTCTGTTCTCCTTCCTTTAGCCATCTGATACATGACTTTTGTTGCCAAAGTGTTTCTTCCTGCTGGCATCGAGCTTCTCATTCATGGGTCATCTGGGTCTCTTCCTTTTTATGTTCCTCCGTATAGCCTTCCGAAATGTAGGTTTCCTAGAGTTTTTTCATTTTTTCCTCTATGTTGTTTTTCTCTTGGTTTATGTTCCCAAAAGTGTCCTTGTTCCAGTCCTTGAGCCTATATTTGATATACTTTAGTTTCTTATAGAGTTTGAATATCATTGTCCCTTACTCTGGTTTCTCCTCTCGCCAGCATAGTTTGATTCTTTCCTTGAAGGTTGGGTGTTCAATCGAGAATTTATCAAACATGAAGGGTCTTATCTTTGGTGTGGTTTGGAAGCCTACTTCCAGTTGCACTGGCCAGTGATCAGATCCCCCCCAGGGGAGGATGTTGCAATCTAAGGTTATCCCTTGCATAATGATTGACTCCGATACTAGGAATATGTTGATTCTTGTTGCTACCTGATATTGGTTCATCCATTTATTTTTCCAGGTGAACTGGCCATTATTAGTTTCCTCCTTTTTTCTTCGCAAGCGACATGATGATGTTGAATTCCCTTGCCAAGATCCATTGGAGGTTGTTGGATTGGGTTTTAAGGTCTTCCAAGTCTTGCATCATTCCTCTCTTTTCCTTTGACACCTGGCGCCCATACAAATTAGTGCATAGAATCACCTATGTGTTCCCAATGATTTGAATGCGAACCGTAAGGGTGTTCCTGGTCGCTTTGGCTGCTATTAGGCTCAGTACTTATCGGTTCCACAAGGTGAGAATTTCTCCTGCCATTTGGTGGCCTCCGATAGCCACCATCTTGTACTCAGGCCATTGTTGTTTATTGATTTCCTCCATTCTGTCTGTATTGCATTTTGTCTCTTGAATAAAACAGAGATCCGATTGTTCTTGCTTTAGTGTATTCCTAAGGATTCTTTTCTTTCTCGGGTTGTATAGACCTCTTATATTCCAATTTATGGCCTTCATTTAAACATGTGGGGGGGAATTGGGGAAGAGTTTCTTGATATTACCTAAGTTTATCAGTAGCACTCCAAGCCACTATAGGGCTACACTGCTTGATTTCCTTCCTTTTTTCCTCCGTGCATGCTTGGGTGAGAGTTGTGGTTGTCCCTCGCCAGCTTTGATGCCTAGGTGTCCAATCTCACTGTGTGTGCTCTTTAGTCCTCTGGCTTTGGCTTCCTCCCTTAGGAGAAACATGTACTGAATGCGGTCAAGTTTCTCTATTGGTAGATTTTCTACTCCCTGTCTTTTCCATTTCTCCAGTATGTTTGAGAGATCTATCCCTTCCCTTTCCACAAGGTCTCTAAGATCAGGATATTCCATGCCTACTTCGTTTGGATTTATTTCCGCATCTCCCTCTGCTTCTTGCATGGGGGTGTTATCGTCTCTGATTTCTCTATCCATTGGGGTTGTGCAACTCCCCTGTTCCTTCTTGTTACTTGGCTGATCGATGGGCTCATTTGTTTCTTTTTCTCTAATTTCTTGAGATTTTGATGAATCCTTTTCATTTTCTACCCCTTTGTTGGTTTTGTCCCTTCCTTCCATTTTATTCTGGGTCTTCGCGTTATTTCCTGCTGGGGTTTTCCCATGGTTTTTGTTTGCTCTAGTTCTAGGGTTTGGTTTTATAAACCCATCCTCATCCTGCTATGGTTTGGGGTTTTCCGCTTCCTGTTTTTTATTAAGAGGTCATTCTTCGATCAGGTGGCCATGTTCATGGCATCTTCTATATCTGAAGGGGATCTGCTTGTAATCTATGTTTTGGATCCATTCCTCATCCCTAAATTCTAGACTTATGGCTTCTGGGAGTGCTCTCGACACATCCAGTTCTATGCATATTCTTGCGTAATATGTATATCTCCCTTTTAGAGTGGCTTCTGAGGTATTCACATATTTCCCCAATTTGTTTCCTATTTCTTTGAAAGTAGAGGATAACTAGTAGTCTAAAGGTAAGGAATAAAATCTCAGCCAGACCGACACATTTTTGAAAGTCTCCTTTTTTGGGGAGAAATTTCGGCCACATAGTCCTACTAAGGTGTGAAAGTATGGCCCTCCCTCAAAGAATCTATCCCTTTCCTCCAGGTTCATGAATGATGTGAAGAATCCTTTCGAGCCCAGGTGGATCTCCACTTCTCCGTTTGGCTTCCAATGGTATTTAATCTAGTTGCACATCATTATTTTTGTGGGCCACAAGCCCATGAACTTGCATATTAGTGCATGCGTCTTCATCTAGTCCCTGTAGAGTTGCGTATGCAGATCCTCCAGTATCACCTTGGGTATCATTATTGTTTTGGGTTTGCTCGGGTTGTGCCCTTATTCCCCATTGGGTGTCGCCGTGTCTTACGCCTCACTGTGAGTTTCTCTGGCTTCTTCTCCCATGCACTCACTTTTTCCCTGGTTCCTTTCCTGACCATTTTCTAGGTCTGATCCCAAAGTGCCTGTCACTGGTGCCTTGAAAACTATGCCTCTTGGCCCTTTCCCTCTGTTTACCACTTCCTGTTTGTATCCCTTACCCCCCACCTTTGGTGCTGATGTTGTCCTCTTCTATGGACGCGACTGTCAAACCTTAGCTTGCAGTTGCTTCACGACTCCTCCAATGTTGCAACAATTGTTACCGTGAAAATAAAAACCTCTTGCTAGTGGAGTATTACAACCACTATGTTTTATTTACTATTAGCATTTTTTAATTTTTTTCTTTAATATTATAAAGAAAATTTTAAATTTTTTTTTTAATATTATAAAGAAAATGTATAGATTAAAAAATAAATAAATTATATTAAGTAATAGAATTTAATTGTAATTAATATTTTAATGATTTTAAATTCATCTTAGCTTTAAATCTATTAAATTTCAAGAAATTAAATCTTTAAAAATCCATTATTGATTTAAACTATTTTTTTTAACTATATATTCTTTCTTTTACTATTCTGACTTGTCTCTCTCTTTCATTTTCCTTTATAAACCTCAACTTTTCCTCAGTATGGAGTTCATAATAAATACAAAAGTGGTGATGACTTATAAATTTCAATATAACTTTTCAAGTAACAAAAAAAAGATTACTAAAACCAATAGCTATGATCAAATATGGATGCTTATGTATAAAAATTTTAGAGTACACAAGTTTCCACACAACAAAACTCTATTGATTTTTTTATTCAACAATGTAATAGTGCATATATAAATACATGAAGGTTTGTATTTACATGCACTAACTTAGGAGATAAATATGTTGGAGATAATATTTCATATCCAACTAATTCTAACCATCTCCTAATCTTAGAAGAAGATTACATTAAGAAACCACAACCTTCTTGTATGATCACACATTATTTTATAAGACAATTATGAGTTTATAATAGCATCTCTACCCCTTAGTGATTACTTATCTTAATATCTATCAAGTTAGTGTCCTTCGTCCTTTATCATTAGTTTGATGCATCAAATACTCTACCCTAAATTAAAGACACTATTAATCAACAATGTATGTATCTAGTCCATCCCGGTACATGCATCTCATACCTCAATCATGTAGACATCATAAATGATCAACACCCATAAAAATGAATAACCATTGTCTTGAATACATGGCTACCTAACTATTGAAACCATCATTCTAGTAGGATGTCCTTAATATACATGTTTCATCCAACTTCTTCATAAAATCCCCGTGAATGTACATAAAACTTAAATTTTCTAGGCATACTACACCTCCCGGAGTCTACATCCAACACGATCCACCAAATAGACAATTTAATTGACCCATGGCCCAATCCTTCAAGTGTCAAGAACTTAATAAATCGAGTACTACCTAATACCAAACAAGTTATCTAATAATGAGACATACATGTCAATGGGGTATGCATGCGTACCCAAGTCTTACAATAATATGTCATTTGCATGCTACATAGATAGATACAAGTCCATACCATTTATTTACATCATGTTATGGAGGCACTAGGAAGAATATTTTATTATACAACTTAGGTACTTTTACAATACTCCTAATTGTTGAATTTAGGATATATACAAGATAAAAAACATCAAATACCAATACATATAGGAGGTATGCATACCATCCTAGACTTGATACAAACAGAAGGCGTGATTCCTAATTCCATATTGTTAAAGTTTTTACTAAACATGCTACATGAAATTTACCTTATTTTTCCATAACCAAATATCTGTGATGCTACCACCATAACTATCCTAATCATTGTTTTGGATCAAACTCCAAACAAATCTCTATTTCATCTAGAACAACATCATTCTCCTTCCCACTACAATCTCATGATTCCAAAATAGAATATCATCTACCTTTGGCTTCCCTATCAATAGAAATGTAACTTCATGACATCGTTAATTTCCATGAGAAGAAAAAAACAACTATTCTCCCAAGAAACTTGCTTCCATATCTCAACCATAATGTTCTGCTCCATTAATATTCACTTTAAGATCTATCATCTCAAACACCATACCAACCAATAACTCATTGTACCTTTGGGATAAACACCAATATTACCTAGAATGTCTCAAAACCTATTGTACATGATGACCTAACATCAACCTCAACTAGTAATTATCCTATGAAGATATTTCTATTGACAGAACAAGGTACCCAACCATGGTTCTTGATAGTTCTCTAAGAAAACATTTTGGATTTGTGATGTATTCAAGTTAGTCATACAAATTGTATGATTACCAATATGAGGGATTACTGTGACACATTCTTTAAACAAACTATCAATAGATAATAAAAATGGGAGACAAAAAAGTAGATATATTTTTCTTCCATGTACAACACACCTCATTAAGAAAACTTAGGCATGACTATTATATCACATAGTGTTTCCATGAAGGGTTATAATAGTCAATAATAAATAATGGTACATATGACAAAAGCCAAATGCATTCTTGTTCCTCTATAGTGATTCACGTATTTGGAGGCCACATATGCATCTTTTCCATGTGTAGCTTCAACATCCCAGTCAAATATTCACCTTGTATTTCCATACTTCCTATATTCACTTGTTAGAGTAGAAAATTCTAAAAAAAATATTACATATATCTAGATCCAAATATTGTCCAATATAGCCCTGCAATGCAAAACCACAACCCATCAACAATACCAACATCAATAAATCCAATGATTTAACTATTTCTTTACTGGCCATAGATATGGATACATAAACCAACCATCCATATTTGAGCACATTAACCTCTCACCTTTGTTGGTCAATCGAATTTTCCATCCACTTGTATGCTAATATCATCCCTCATGCTTAAAATTAGTTCAAAGTGATCAGTTTGATGATCTCTCCAAAGTATGAGGATGAACTTATCATATATTCATTTTATGTCCAAGTCACTCATTTCTTCAAATTCATTTGTTGGTTTTATTGTACTTAAATCCCTCAATTGTATAGAAATATTCATCGATCTATCTTCAACATTTTCTCTGTGACAAAGGACATCACTACTAAGACCATATCCTTAATGAAACAAATGGAGATAAAATCCATCATTGGATCTATCCAATACATGGATGTAATATATATTGTAATAAGTACTTCCACATCATCTAGATGAACTCGAACCCTTAGCCACCATGATTCAATATATTTAGGAGTACTACCCACCACCAAATGAAATATACTATGCAATCCAGTAAATGTATGTTTTCTCAACTTCATTAAAAAATAAAGACTCATAATTCAAATTTCATAAAATTATTAGACCGTCATCATCATAAATGTATATTGGAAAATTGATCTTGTACAAATTTCATAACACTTTCTACCAACAACAAATTATCCATAGTCCTCTATGATACCAAAGAATAGAGTGGTGGGTCATATATGTACAACTTTCCCACACACAATAGTAATAAAGTCACTACATGGGATTTGAATGTAGGAAATGGGGACTAAACTTCTTTCCATACCATGCACACTACCCCACAATGGGCATCATTATGATTTTCACAAAGGAAAACCAATGTTATAGTAATTTCATGGGTCATGTGTCGAAACAAACATTTTTTTCTAACCCCTAGACATTCAATAATAAAACTGATAATTCAACACCACAAAGTTAGTACCATTTATATTTTGTGGTGTTAAGGTGGTGGTAGTAACACAAGCTATAATTTATGTTGTTAAAGTGGTGCCAATATTTGTTAACTAATGAATCTCATTATGTATGTTAAGATAAATGCTATATTTTCAAGTAAAATAAAGTGATGATAATACCTTATTTGCCACATGGACATGTACAAATGAGATTTAATGATGAGGGTTTCCACCATAAACATAAAAACTTCACAAATAATTAATTTGTGAATAACTTGAATCAACTTTTTTGTATATATTATTTAGACAAATAAATGTTCAAAATTCATTAGTGAGGCTTTGCATGACAATCATAACAAATTAAAAAATAATTATTTTGTAAATAAATTAATTCAATTGTTTATTATTATACAATTGGATCAAATAAATACTTGGATTCGTTTATAATGCATTGCATGAAAAACACAACAAATATTATTTTTGTAAATAACTCAATTCAATTATTAATTTCTTAGTACTATTTGAACACATAAATTCTTAACATTCTTTTGTGAGGATTTGTAAAAAAAACTTGGTGTCTGTGTGTGTGAGTGTGCACATGTACGTGGGATTAATGGTTAAGAACATGTCTTTCCTCCTAAGAGGTTATTGGTTCAAATCCATAGGGGGGTAGGGTATGTGCACCTCCATAGAATTTAGCTATCAAATCACTATGTAGAGGGGATCCTTTGTCCCAAAAATGCATGGATCTCATACACCAATTTGGGTCGTGACATTAAAATTAGATTATATATATATATATATATATATAATTCAAACATGTAAATTCTCACCACCAAGTAACATAAATATTAGTCAAATATATCAATTCTATTATTTACCTTGAATTTTCATTCTAAATTATTAGTGACAAATAATTAAAGAGAATCATATTTAATTTATTACGATTATAAAGATAGTAATATAAGTGTTTTGAATTGAAATTTAATTATTTGATTAAGGATATTTTTATTGATGTTAGTAATTGTTTTTGTTGGATGTTATGAATAACATAGAGATGGTTAATAGACTAAGCTCTTCCATGAAACATTGGTTTCTACTCACCTCCATTCATCCATAATAAGTCTTCTGTCAACTTGAGCATCTATGAGGCTCACATGAATGACTAACTTTTACATGTTCTCTTCATCCAAGTGGATATCGGTTGCCACCCTCCTTTTCCAACTAGCTCAAAACAATTTTTTGACAATTTTGACAATTTACTATTTTTAGCAGTTTTAACTTTTGGGGCCATTTTGAGGGCCTAAATGAATGGTTTTTGGTATTGAGCTTCTGAATGATATCCAAAGGAATGATTGAGCCTCCAAAATTAATCTCCTTTATTATACCTTTCTAACGAGCTATCATATGCCTAAAAATGAGATCGTATGCAAAAGTTACGACCCTGGGAAGTTGATATACTAACTTACCCAAACTGGGCCCACATGACTTTTGGTGCTTCATCTCCTAGGGTTAGGTTTTTGGATGTATAGGGTTTTTGGAATTCTTGTTTATTGTAAAAATTCCTTCAAAGCCTCATTGTAGTCATCTTCTTGAGAATGAGCACAACCATCACATCTCTTCTCAAAGATAAGCCATCACCATTCCAACAAGCTTGTTTCCGCTGCATTTTATAGTTTCAACTTATTTCCTTATTGAATAGAAAACCAGTTTTACTGTATCTTTGTTATTTTGTGTTAAGCACTTGTTAATAATCTATAGTCATTTCGTTCTACTCATAAAATCTGGATTAGTGGCATCAGAGCAGTTTGCTCCTTGTCGCCTTAATGCTTGTCCCCAATGAGGTCAGAGTACAAAGAGTTGGGTCTCAAGCTTGTTTCTCTTGAGGAAAAAATCTCTCGCACACCCGAGAGACCTCTGATGGCAAGAGAAAAGAAATATGACGGGACATGAGATCCCTTCAGACTGTTGATTGAGGAATCCCTCACGCAACAAAGGAACGAGATGATGGATAGTTTCACGCAAATCCTTCGGCGGCTACCAATAGGTGACACATCTTCTTCGAGGGAAGGCGCCACCCCCTTCAAAATACAAATAAACTTTGTTATTCCTATATTTGAAGGTCATATAGATGCATATGTTGTAGACAAGTGGTTGAATCTACTAGAAGGTTATTTTTCTATCCATAACTTTTCGAATAGAGAAAATGTTACTTTTGCGCTCTTCAAAGTCGTTCCCCATGTCAAATATTGGTGGGAAACTTTTTGTGAGAAAAAGGAAACAGAGGAACACTCATTATTTATAATCATGGCCACCTGGGATTCCTTCAGGGATGTTATTAAGGAACAATACTACCTTGTCAGAAGTTATGACAACTTGTATACCAAATGGACCACACTGTGGCAATAAAGAGACCAAGCAGTGCCAGATTTTATGAATATCTTTCATACCTTGTGCACCAAGATGGGTATCAAAGATTAAGAGCGACATATGGTGCTCAAGTATCACAGTACTCTACATAGATACATCCAGACTGAAATGGAATTTTTGGACATCTCATCCTTGGGCGCAGCATATAGATATGCAATCAAAATCGAGCAAAAGCTCCAATATAAGACATGGAAATTTGGGCCTGGGAACCCCTCACAAAAAAATATGGGAAAGGGTGACCCTAACCCATAGAACAAAGGACAGAGAAAAGATGGACATTATCAGGACAACCAATCCAAGCCGCAAGAAAAGAAGGACACCGAAAAGACAAAGAAAGATACCGGGAAGTGGTGCGACTTCCATAAGAGCCCTTGGCATAACATTGTTGATTGCCGCTCAAAGCAGTTGAAAGCCTCTAAATCATATGCGGGTTTAGACTCTGAGCCAGAACCAGAAAGGGGAAGACAAATCATTGACGCGGAACCCAGTGACACCGTTTCTACCACCAAGCTCTAGCCTGGTGAACCGGACGAGACAAAATAAGGAGAATGCCTCTTCCATTCATAGATGTGGGTAAAGGGCACCTTGCTACACTTCATCATGGATAGTGGTATCCAGAAGAACCTCATCTTAGTAGAGTTCATCAAGTGGTTGGCCTTGCCGACAACACTGCACCCACAAACCTACACCATTGGATGGCTCCACCAAGGAAGTGATGTTTATGTGAGCCAACAATGTCGAATGTCGTACAACATTAAGCCCTTCAAAGACGAGGTATTGTGTGATGTTTCTCCTCTCGACGTTTGTGATGTTTTTTTGGGCCAACCTTACTTATGGAAACGTCATGTTGTATATGAGTCTAGGCCTCGTAGTGTTATTATTACTTTGAACATGAAATTGTATAGGATACCTGAGGCAGTCCCACCTAGTGCTATTTCCTTGATCTCTGCTAAGCAATGCAGGAAGATCATCTCTCAGATGAAAATTTTTGTCTTCTTTCATGATTCGCTCTCATAATAAGAGAAAGATCATAGCCACATCTAGGGTCTCTATGGGTGAACTCTCCACACAATAGAAGCAAGTAGATAAGGTCGTGGAAGAATACTCATATATCTTCTCCTCACCTACCGGGGTACCTCTGCACTGGCAGGTCAAGCACCCCATTGATTTGAACCCTGATGCACCACTTCCAAATGGGCCAGTCTATCACCACTCTCTGTTAGAGAATGAGGAGATCAAGCGATAGATCCAAGAACTTCTCCACAAGGGGCACATCCATCGCAACTCATCACCTTGTGAGAGCCCAATCATGCTGGTACAGAAGAAAGATGAAACCTGATGACTCTGCATTGATTACTGGGCTCTGAATAAAATCACAATCAGAAACTAGTACCTGATTCCTCGAATAGAAGACCTCCTTGATCAACTCATGGGGGACAAATACTTCAGTAAGATTGATCTAAAGTTTGGCTATCAACAGGTCCCAATAGAATAGACAGATGTATGGAAAACCACCTTCAAGTCAAAGGAAGGCCTTTTTCAATGGTTGGTCATGCCCTTTGGTTTGAAAAATGATCCAGCCACTTTCATGAGGATGATGGACAATATCCCGAGACCATTCACCAATATGTTTGTAGTGGTGTATCTGGATGACATTCTCATTTACAACAAGACTTGGGATGAACACTTGCAGCATATTCAACAGGTTCTGCACACCCTGCAGCAGCACAAGCTATATTCCAACTTGGAAAAATGATCCTTCAGCATGGATAGGGTCTATTACCTGGGATACATAATTGATCAGCATGGCATATATGTGGATCCAAACAAGATATAAGTCATCCGTGACCGACCAGCCCCAACCACACTCACTGAGCTTCGGAGCTTCTTGGGCCTTGCCGATTTCTACCGTAGGTTTGTGTTGGGATTCTCCCATATTACATGGGCCCTTAGCCAAATAACTAGGGGTGGTGGTAAGGTGAAATTTGCGTGGGATTATTCCTACTCCTAATAGGCCATGGGAATCCATCTCAATGGACTACATGTCATTCCTCTTGTCCACCAAGTGGGGAAATTACTATGTTTCTGTGGTTGTTGATCACTTTTCTAAGATGGTGATTCTATTTCCCTGCAAGAAGAGCATCATAGTAGAGGCCACTACCAAGCTCTTCTTTGAACGAGTGTGGGTACATTTTGGAATCTCACAAACCATTGTCTCATATCTATACATTCGATTTCTCAGCACATTCTGGTCAAGCCTCTCGTCACTACTGGACACCAAGCTCACCAAATCCACGACCTTTCACCCCCAGACAGATTTCCAAACCGAGGTAGTTAATTGAATGATTGTGCATATAATTCACATGTATAATTCAAATCACCCTTGTATATGGGATGAGAGCCTTCCCTATGTCCAACATAGATACAATCAAGCCCTACATATCTCAACTGGCCATAGCCCCTTTCAGGTGGGGTTGGGATTCCAACCATTGGGTCCCATAGATGTTGCACTTCCCCTTGCACTCACCTCGACCGACTCATCTCCTGCTCCAACTAAAGTTGAAAAATCCACTTGGTTCATTGAGTGGATCTAGCACATCTTCCAACAGGTTCAGGATATCCTATAGAAGTCCAATTACAAGTACAAGCAGTGCCATGATCAACATCAGGTGCCACATAAGTTTCAGGTGGGCGAAAAAGTTTGGTTGCACTTGCAGAAAGAACGCCTTACAGGACCCCATCAGAATATTCGAACACTCCATTATGGGCCATACACCATCACCAAGGCCATGGGGGATAATTATTTTGAGCTCAACATTCCTCCTTTCCTTGGCTTGCACCTAGTGTTTAACGTGGATCTCCTTCGGCCTTATTTCCCACCATTATTGGACACCTCAGACATAGCAGAGTAGCTGAAACCAAAAGAGCTCAACCCTGACTGCATACAATAGGAATCCAAAAATCATATTGTGGATACACAGATCAAGGGCACTCGACAAAAAAGGATCCTACTTTATCGAGTCATCAAAGTAGGGCAGCTCTTCAACCAAGGCAAGTGGTTCACCCGGGGCCAAATTCAACAGAAATTTCCTCATCTGATGGGGGAAATCAACACAATGGAGACCATTGCTTCCTAATTAGGGTATATTGATCCAGGTAGATATCGGTTGCCACCCATCTTTTCCAACTGGCTCAAAACAGTTTTCTAACAATTTTGGCAATTTAGTATTTTTAGCAGTTTTAACTTCTGGGGCCATTTTGAGGGCCTAAATGAAGGTTTTTTGGGATCTATCTTCTCAATGATATCCAAGAGCATTATTAAGACCCAAAAATTAATATCCTTGAAGATACCTTTCCAACGGGCTATCATACGCCTAAAATGGAGATCGTATGCAAAACGTATGACCCCGGAAAGTTGATGTACTAACTTACCCAAACAGAGCCCACATGACTTTTGGAGCTTCATCTCCTAGGGTTAGGTTTTTGGATGTATAGGGTTTTTGACATTCCTGTTTATTGTAAAAAGGCCTTCAGAGCCTCATTTTAATCATCTTCTTGCGAATGAGCGCAACCATCACATCTCTTCTCAGAGATAAGCCGCCACCATTCCAACAAGCTAGTTTCCATTGCATTTTACAATTTCAACTGATTTCCTTATTGAAAAGAAAACCAATTTTATTGTATCTCTGTTATTTTGTGTTAAGCACCTATTAATAATCTGTAGTAATTTTGTTTTCCTCATAAAATCTTAATCAACTCTCTCCCAATGACACTCTGTTGCAGGGGCTAAAGGTCCATTTATTCTACAAACATCACTAGTAGGCACCTCTTGCCGAGATAGTTCTACAAAACTCCCATGCTTCACCAGGATCCAAGTTAACATTGATATAGATAAATGTGTCTACTGGATTCCTTTTGTGATGGGATTATGATGAGCAGGGGGGTTCAACCTTCACTAAATAAGACAAGGACCTAGGATACAATCACACATAACATTCTCTCTATCTTGTGCATACCCAATTCCCACCCACTATAATTCACCATTGTTAGAGTAGTTGACATGGTGACCCAAAATAAAATTTTCCCATAATTTCCTCACAAAATATAGAGGAAACACCCTATTATTGCATGGAGGTTAGTCAAAAACCATGACCCATCTATCCGCCTAATTATCCTTAAACTATTGTTGGATGCACCAATCCATAGAAATACGTCTCTTGTTGACTCATGGTGGTAGTATGATTATATGATCAATAAACATTAACATCAAATCTTGTTTTGTAATTTTCATGTCTCTCACTTGGTTTTTATTCATTCCAATCTTGTAATAGTCAAACACCGTAGCCCTGTATTCATAAAAATTGTTTAATTACCATTGGGCACTTGCAATGGACCATATAATGGCGTCCAATGACCTGTCCAATGGAAATCATCTAGGATATCTTTTACTTCTTAAGTCTCGTACAATTTGTCTCAAATACATCAACCCCTCATTAATTTTTTTTGTTTATGTTTGTTGGTTGCGGGTTGGATTTTTCTGTCCTTTCATATGGCTGTGTCTGGTTATTTTTGTGTACATATTCCATCTCAATTATTCTGTTACAGTTAAATAGTTTCAGAAATTAAAGAACAAGAAATTAAACATAAATAAATACACGTCTTACCTTTGAGATGGTGTTAGGATATTTTGGAATATTGGTTCAAAAAATGCCTCCCTTCAATTCACTCAATTTATCCTAAAATTCAAGGTGTGGTGGTCAATTTGACAAAAAATTGCATTACAAGCCCTTTTATTGGGCCCGATAGGAATGCATGCACATTCCTCTTAGGAATGCACACGTGTTCCTACCAATGAAACTATGTGGCATCATTGTTGGAGATTGGGGGTTTTCAATCCTATCACATCAGGAAAACACACACATTCCTGTGTGATCACATTCGTGCTAACATCGTTTCCATTTTTATGTCCATAAACTGTGTACTCACCCTTCACTTAAACTTCATAATCACCATGAAAACACATAATTCAAATATATGGGATGGATTTTAATTATACAACCTACATATTGATGCCATAAATACTCCCTTTAATGGTTCTGAAGTAATTGAACTCGAATCTACCAATAAATTTGGGAATTTCATTGAGGTTCACCATTTTTCCTCAAATTTGTCATAGAATGAAATCTGCAACTATGAATTTTCTCAATTTTCATTTTCTCTTGACCCATATAATCTCAGTGTTGAACCTTGAGCTTAGATACCTATATGTAACATACTCGAGTCCATTTGAGGCCCATTACTTATAGAAATTCACAAAAAATTGAAATTTTCTACTAACTAATCCTTTAACATGCCATCTATAGGAATACACATACAAATTTAACCATTCTGGTATAATTAATTTAAATGCTAGAACATGCTAAAATAAACATGAGTCTAGAAAATTAATTCCATACACAACAACATATAATCTATTCACACACACATAGTTAAAAAACAACAATTTAGCTCATAAAAAAGCATACAACATAGATAAACACTTATCTTTTTAGAATGGTTGTGCAACCACTTTCTTGGGATGAGCGTTCGATGCAATCATAGAATTGTTGTTCTATATTAAAACAACAATCCATCCCTAAGATGGGGCTAGGAATCCACAAAATATGGTTTCTCTCATATCCCACTCACGACCCATATATCCCACAAATGATTGGTACGCTCCTCGAGCTATCCCAGTTTCCCGCAAATCTCTTCTTCTTGTCCTACCCAACCCAAGGAATGTACCCCTTCACTGATGTCAATTCATTGGGCATCCCATTCATTTATCTAGTTCTCTAGCACAAGTGACCAAGAATGTCACTACTAGGAATTCAAGAGAACTCACTGTTAGGAAAAACTACTAGTAAAACAACAACAATAACTTGTTGTTACTATGAAACTCACAAATGAGTTCACTCTTTACGCTTGATAACCTGATTCTTCTAAAATCCTAAGAAATTTCTTCTTTAGTGTTCAATAGCTCCAAAAAAACTCCAGAGTTCACCCTCCATTGTTGTTCCAACTCTAGAGCTCTTGTTTTCCTATTGTCTCCCTTGCTCATGAAAAAACATTACTCTCAAAAACTATATATTCTCGCTATACAAATTTCCTCTCTTTTCCCCAAGCAAGATGAATATCACACTGCCCAATGTTTGTACTTCATCCCGATGCTCCCAATAACTATGAGATATGAGTTCTCACATTTATCCTCTTACACGTAATCAATGAATGGGATCTCATACACTCAAACATGTAATAGAAGTTTGTTCCCAATGATAATAAAATTCAGGAATGTGAGATTGGATTAATACCCATAAATAATTCCACCCTTGGACCTCTCCTAGACGCTCCATTCTCTTGTCAAAAAATCAACTCCCATCTTTGTCCATGTCCCCTAGCACCTAACATCACATTTTATTTATTACAAACATTATAAATATGAATCGTACATTATGTGACTTGGCCATACCAACTTGTATTAGCTACATTATGCATAAATTAAATTTAGTATTATAGTGGAAATGTTACAAACTATATCTTAGATTGAAAATTTAGAAATATTAATGGATTGATTTGTGTGTAACTTCTCCTAAATGTAATGACACCATTGCTTTAATGTGTGTACTAGGTCAATAAAGCTTGTCGTAGGCCACCATGATTCATCTTTCAATATGTTAATGTCTCTAAATTCTATACTATGAGGTGTCCTCCCTGTTTAATTACAACTCCTATAACATAATGTGAAGCATTGGATTCAATCTTGGGCCAAGGAGGCCAACTAGGGGAATGCCCACCTGAGGCGCACAAGTCAATCACCTAGGTGCAACCCATTTTCACCTTTTGATGTTATTTAATTAAGCATATGTAAATAAATGGCTCCCTCGTATATAATGTGAACCACGACTTAGATAAAGCATTCTCATATTTTTTCTTAAAGCTATGTGTCTCATTTGATTTTATTTCTGAGTTTACATTTTACGTTTAATGCAATTTTGGTTTTTGGGGTTTCTTAGGGTTAACCAGTGCCTTCCTTCATGGCTACATCTTGGTGACTCTATTTTCCATGCTTCCACCTCTGAGAGAAATCTTACTCTATTAGCTAGCCAATCTCTCAGGGAGCAAATAGTTTTCCTGCAAGTTTCTGAGGTAGAAAGGAGGGCGCACCAACCCGGGGTTTTGTGCCCTTGCTAGTTTTTCCTTTGTCGAGATGAAGTTAGTGTGTCCTCTTCTATGACTGCACTGATATTCTCCCACTAATCCCCGGGGATCAAACTTATATAGCCACATCCCCTTGACCACTCTCAGATCATCCCAGCTTTGGATCTCCATTTCTTTCTTACCCAAACCAATGGTGCGCCCATGTTTTGATTTGCACCCTTGAGGAGTTTTTGGTCAGAAGCTGGACTATGGATTTTCTGGTCACCTTCTCCTATAGATCACCTTCTTGGGTAGATCAATTGGTATCAGAGCCTCAAGATCCATGGAAAATCTTTCGATCTTGAAGATTGAGCCAATTTTTTTGGGAGGGGGGTTTCACGAAATAGTCCAGATTTTTCCCATTCCAAGGTTACATATTCATGCAATAATCTCAACATATCTCATAGCCCCAAGGGCACCCAGATCTCCATTGAAACAGAGAGGATTTCCACAGATCTTAAACAATACAGATCTCTCCCTCTAGACCAGTTCAGCTATATTGCTTCAGGGTTTTGCGTCCTTTGTTCCCAAAACAGAGCCTAACCCATTTTTTAGTATTGCAAACTAGGTGTTCCTTGATCTTCAGTTGGCCTCAAAATTCCTCCATGAAAAGATCCCTTGGAGGTAGAATCAGATTCAAACACTTTAAATCTCGTCCAATATCTTGCCTCCGTCCTCAATGAGTTGCTCAGAATGCAATAACAAAATAATCCAGACCCCTTCCTGTTGGACACTTGAATCCAACAACCCAAATTTGTTGGTCAACCCAATGGAGAAGTTGTGGATTCTTGGATCTGTAGCCTCTCCACCTATTTCAATACATGTCCAGGCCTTACCGAGGAGAGAAATCTCCAGATTGCAGCCTTGCAATTAGAAGGACTTGCACAAACTTGGTGGGATACAGAGCAAGAGAAGACCACATTTGTGATAGAGATTAGGGAAGCTCCATGATCCTCTACTTCCAAACCCATCATAACTTGGGCTTGAATTTCCAAATCTTTGAGAAACTGATTTTACCCACCCAAGTATGTGCAATCCTTGTGGATCTAATGGCACCAACTCCGATAAATCCCTTTACAAGGAGTGCAAGGCTACATAGAATTCTTCTGCAAGATGCACCTCTTACTTTATATTCCATATCCGGAAGAGGTACTCATATTAAAGTTTGTTGATGGTTTATTAATTCAGGTCCATCGAGAAGTAGAGTTGTTTGAAAATCCAACTTTAGACAAAACATTTCAAAGATCTTTGGCTATATAAAGGAAAGTCTGATGCAGGAGCATCGCAATTACCAAAGCAAGCGTGGAGCCAGCGCATGTGTTTTTAACGCATGCCATATTTCTTTGAAAACTTTTGGGAAATGATGCGCCAAACCTTCAATGAATCATTTATGAAGGAGCGCCTTTTTTATATTGTATTGGACCTTGAGCGACACACTCTCGTCCTTAGTAGATAGGAGGCATTTAATTTAGTTAATGCTGGTAGATAGGATTTTAATTCTAGATTTGATAGCCTAGAGTCCGAGAGGGAAAATGGATATAGACACCCTCATTGTACCATTGTAACATTATGGAAGCATTCAGGAGAAGAGAAGAGCAAGCAGAGAACAGTGTATGAAAAACACCCATGTACAGGCATTTGAATTAATAAAAGAAATCTTTGATTCAAATTCATGGTTTGTGTTGTTTCTCTGTGTATATTGTTGATGTGCTCATGAATGTTTGTTTCCTGTCATGCATTTTCTTTTATATGTTGTGCATGTGATTTCATGTTTCAAACTGAAGTATGAAGGGGAGATGGAATGAGTTTCAATTGTTTCTCTATCTGAGCTAGGAGATTCCTGCAAGGTGTGCAGTCAAAAACTATCTGCAATGAGTGCATTGATGAAGGCTCAGGTATTTTAACTCTTGTTCTTATTCACCCAGAAGTGAAAGTGGGTTTCCGAAGCCGTGCAAGGAGTGCGCAGGCTGAAGAGGAAGTCTCAGTCGTGAGTCTGAGAAGAAAGCAACTGAAGACTAGTGCTGTAGGAGCGCGCAGAGTTGAAAGGATTCAACACTGGGGAGTTGTTGAATGTTGGCCGCAAGGAGTGCATGCAAGTCCCTCTGAAAAGGATCAGAGTGGGAAAGCTCAGGAGGTATAGAACCTTCGAGAAATCGTCAAAGGAGAGAACAAGAATTTTGTGCCGTGAAATGTTCAAGCAAGAGTTGCAAGTGCATGTGCTGGAGGGTAAGTTCTGAGAAGGAATACTTAGTTATTCTCAAGAAATCCACAAGGGGAAAGAAATCGACGGTCAAGATCTTACAGGGGAGATTGATAAAACCCGTTAGTTGTTGGATCTCACGGAGGTGCGAGGAGGTTACGACCACACCAGAGCTCAATCTCGAGAGGCTGCTGAGCCGTTGGATCAGCAAGTGATTTTCTGTCAACCGTTAGATCTAGGGAAGTTACGCTGGGGTTAATCCCTAGGAAGCAGAGGAGGAGTCCCGGAGGAGACATCGGGATAGTGGAGTCATCGGGTTTTCAAAGGGTAAGAGAATTGAGACCTTTCGAGTCTCAAAGTTTCGAGAAAGGATCCTAGCCATTGATCTCAGCAGGACACGTGTCAGGAAGCCAGGGAGGCATCAGGGTTCGACATATCGGGGTTTCCGGAGGCAAGAAACTCTTGCACGTTGGAATCGCGATTCGCGATATCCCGACGAGCTTTGAACCGTCCATCAGTGAGGATGCATGGCAAGAGATCCCGAAGAGTCGGAGTTCGGGGCATCAGAGTTTCCGGAAGCAGGAAACTCTTGCAACTTGAAGTCGCGATTCGCGATATATCGATGGGAGAGTCATGTGGGCCACAGTGGGAGATAGTGGAGGACAGGTGGCAGATCATATCAGGATTCTCGGTGACGAGAAAATCATCGCAAGAGGAGTCGTGAAACTCTGAAACGCAACGGCCCCACAGTCATAGCACTACATTGGAGGACATGTGTTACCCATATCGGGGTTCGGGACTTGGAGAGTTCCGTGAACTGGTGCAACGGGAATCGCGATATCTCGATACGCGATTTCCCTATCACCATAAGACTGTGGGCCATAGGCGTCAGAGAAAAGGACAGGTGTTGGAAGGTCAAGCCCTCGCAGGGAGTCAATGCCAAAGGGTGTCGAGGATCGGAGGATTGGAGATTCTGAGGACGCGGAGTCTATACACTTCGTTCCCGCGAAGTCCGAAGCCCCGATACATCGGGTATTGTGGTCACGTGGACAGGGAGGCCTAGCAGAGAGTGCCATCGTAGATTGGGAATCAGAGAATCGAGGAGGCAGGTTCTCGCAACACCGTAGGTGCCGATTTCCTGACAACAGAAAGTCCCGATAAGGTTGGATAAGGTCAGCGTTGATTGAGACATCGAGAGTCGGGGATCCATGAGGGGAGTGGATCATGACCTTGTAAGTACTGATTTCCCAACGGGAAAATTTCCGACAGGAGCAGGAAAGCATGGGAAAAATTTCATTGGGTTTCGGGGATTTGTGAGATCCGATCCTGTGATTTCAGGACTCGCGATCTTGCGAAGTCCGATTTCTCGATTTGGAGTAGGGAGATCATAAGGAGCATTCTGTGGGTATTGAGAACTCCCGATAAGGGAGTTG
Organism: Picea sitchensis; assembly: GCA_010110895.2. Lineage (NCBI taxonomy): Eukaryota > Viridiplantae > Streptophyta > Pinopsida > Pinales > Pinaceae > Picea > Picea sitchensis. The sequence continues at coordinate 539,754 of SNQJ01S0001295.1, read as the reverse complement.
AAGAGAATTTCAGTTCTTCGGGCCTAGGGGAGAGAAGGTCGTGTGGGAGCGGACGTTCCCTAGGTGGCACGTTTGCGTCAGAGTGGTATCAGAGTGAGAAAATTTCTTTGCTTTCTGTAGCAGAGAAGAAAAGAAAATTTCACCATGCCACCAAGGAGAGAAAGACAATCACCTGATCCAGAGGATAGGGAGAACCAGAGAAGAAGAGGGAGACAAGCACAGAATCCAGAAATGGAGAGGCAGATACGTGATCTCCGAGTGAGACTAGAAGATATGGAGGTAGCGCAGAGACGCACAGCTAGTGATGGAGACCTAAGTGACTCCGAAGGCGAAGTTGAAGCCGAAAAACAAGAAGAAGTTGCAGCCGAAGATGCAGCCAATGAGCGATTAATTAAGGCTATCGCCCAGGTGAGTTCGAAGACAAAGATGGACATTCCAGCTTATGAAGGGAATCTGGATGCAGAAGAGCTTCTAGACTGGATTAGAGCTCTTGACACTTATTTCGATTATGAAGATATCGAAGAAGATAAGAAGGTTAGGCATGCTGTCACAAGATTGAAGGGACACGCAGCATTATGGTGGGACGAGCTTCAAGCAAATAGACGCTGCAAAGACAAGCAAAAGATCAAAAGTTGGGATCAAATGATTGCAAAGATGAAGGCAAAGTTCATCCCAAGGGATTATCAAATCACACTGTTCAGGAGAATGCAGAACCTGAGACAGAAGCTGATGACAGTGAAGGAGTATACTGAGGAATTCTACAAGCTAAATATCAGAGCAGGTCATCAGGAGAGCGATGATGAAAAAGTTGCCAGGTATATGAATGGCTTGAGATATGATATCTAGGATGAGATGAGTATGACAACCATCCGAACGGTGGAGGACGCGTATCAAATGGTATTGAAAGCTGAAGAGAAGCTAAGCTGTAAGCTAGGACAGCGAGGCCGAGGTAGGAGCTAGCCCAAAGGTAAGTCAGTTGCCCAAGATAGGTTCCAGAACTCCAAGGATGACTGGAAAAATCCTCAGACTAGAACAGAAAGAGGTGGAAGTTCACAGCGAGGCCAGCACACTGAACAATGAAGGCAACATACATAACAGGGCGGAGGATACACTGATAATAACACATTCCCTCATACAATAGGTAGAGAAAGAGGAAGAGGTGGAGTCATCACATGCTTCACGTGTGGAAATAATGGGCACAAGTCATTTGACTATCCAGATAAGAAGAAGGATGGAGGAGGAGCTCACATCGCTGAGGCACAGAGGCGAGATGCTGAAGCAGAAGACGTAGAAGACGGAAGGTCATTGATGATGCGTAAGGTTCTCTTAACACTCGAGAAGGAGGTGGAGGACACAGCTCAAAGAAACAGAGTTTTTAGAACTGCATGCAAGACCAAAGACAGGGTGTGCAAGGTTATCGTGAACAGTGGTAGCACAGATAATCTCGTTTCAACCGAGATGGTGGAGACAACTGATCACCCAAGTCCATACAAAGTTTCATGGCTATAGAAGGGACATCAGGTAAGTTTCACCAAACAGTTCTTAGTTGACATCAAGATAGGAGGATACAATGATAAAATACTCTGTGATGTTATCCCTATGGATGTATGTCATTTATTGCTGGGAAGACCATGGCAATATGACAGGAACGTAGTTCATGATGGGAAGATGAATAGGTATACTTTGGAGAAGAATGGCAGAACACATATGTTACTTCCAATTAAAGATAAAGAAGTAAAACTAGAAACGAGAAATACTGTACTTCTCATGAGTGGGAAGGAACTTCTTACGGAAGTAAAGAAGAAGGAAGATCCACAATTCTTTGTGGTCAAGAAACCCAAAATCGTTTTGACCAGCACAAGAGTGGATGATTTGCCGAAAGAAATTCAGGAATTGCTGGAAGAGTTCGCTGACATTGTGGTGGACGAATTACCCCATTCGTTGCCACCAATTAGAAGTGCGAGTCACCACATAGATCTCATACCAGGAGCTAGTTTGCTGAACAAAGTTGTGTACAGGTTGACACTGCAGGAAAATGAGGAGGTCAAGAGGCAGTTCCAGGAGTTATTGGACAAGGGATTGGTCAGGGAAAGTTTAATCCCGTGTGCCGTTCCAACGGTATTGAGTCCAAAGAAAGATGGAGGTTGGAGAATGTGTACCGATTCCAGAGCCATTAACAAGATAACCATCAGGTATAGGTTTCCATTGCCACGGATGGACGACTTGATGGACTGTTTAAGTGGAGCCGATTTTTTTTCAAAGGTTGATTTGAAAAGCGGATACCATCAGATTCGCATGAGGGAAGGCGATGAGTGGAAGATAGCCTTCAAAACCAACGAAGGGTTGTACGAATGGCTAGTCATGCCATTTGGCTTGTCAAACGCGCCGAGTACCTTTATGAGGTTGATGAATGAGGTCCTGAGGGAATTCATTGGTAAATTTGTCATTGTTTATCTGGATGACATATTGATTTTTAGTAAAACAAAAGCAGAACATCTGAAGCATTTCGCTGCAGTAATGAAGAAGCTACAGCAGGAGAAGTTGTTGATCAACATGAGGAAATCTTCATTTATGAAGACATAACTCATTTACTTGGGATTTGTCATATCGGCGAATGAATTAAAGATGGATCCAGGTAAAGTGGAGGTAATTAAAAATTGGCCATCACCGAGAAATGTTTTTGAGGTGAGAAGTTTTCATGGTTTGGCTTGTTTCTACCGAAAGTTCATCAGAAATTTCCGTGGAATTAGCGCAGCGATGATGGATACAATGAAGAAGCGACATAAGTCTTTTCATTGGACTGAAGAGGCAGAGAAGAGTTTCAACCTATTGAAACAAAATATCACGGAACAGCTGGTTTTGGTGTTGCCAGATTTTACGAAAGTGTTCCAAGTAAAATGTGATGTGAGTGGCTTTGCCATAGGAGCGGTCTTGAGCCAGGAGGACAGACCTGTTGCATATTTCAGTGAGAAGCTGGATAAGGAAAAGGTGAAGTACTCCACGCATGATAAAGAATTTTATGCTATCATACATGCGCTGAAGAAGTGGAGACATTATTTGATTCCGAAAGAATTTGTTTTGTATAGTGATAATCATGCATTGCAGTTTGTGACTCAACAGGAGAAGTTGAATCAGAAACATGCTAAATGGGTAGAGTATATGCAGAATTTTACATTTGTAATTAAACACATTTCAGGTACTGCTAACAAAGTGGCTGATTCTTTGAGAAGGAAGTGTTTGTTGCTACAGGAGTTCTGAGTCAAAACATTGGGTTTTGAAAATCTTAGGGACATGTACACAAGTGATGCAGATTTTGTAGAGGCGTATGAAGCAATTGAGAATCTAGTTCTCAGAGACAGAAGCCCTTGGATAGACTACATGATCCAGAATGGATTATTGTTCAGAGGAAATCAGCTGTGTATTCCAAATTTCTCCATGAGGGAGAATCTGTTGAAAGAGAAGCACAGTGGTGGATTAGCAGGACATTTTGGTCATGGCAAAATGTTCGCGAAGCTGAGCGAATCATATTTTTGGCCAGGGATGTGAGAAAAGGTCAAAATATTTGTAGACAGGTGCAGATTTTGCCAGCATTCGAAGGGGCGAAAGAAGAATGCAGGTTTTTATCAGCCATTGCCCATACCAGAGAGGCCGTGGGATGAAATTAGCATGGATTTCATATTGGGATTGCCTAGGATGCAAAGAGGACATGATTAGATCTTTGTGGTGGTTGACAGGTTTTCCAAAATGGCACATTTTATCCCATGTCAGAAAACCAGTGATGCGACTCATATCGCAAATCTGTTTTTCAAGGAGATCGTTAGACTTCACGGGTTACCCAGAAGTATAGTTTCGGACAGGGATACAAAATTCATTGGACATTTCTGGAGGACACTCTGGAAGAAGATGGGGACTAACTTAATGTTTAGTTCTTCCTATCATCCTCAGACGGATGGGAAAACAGATGTGGCAAATAGAAGTCTGGGATACTTACTGAGAAGCTTGGTGACAAAGCACCACAGCAGTTGGGACAACGTGTTGCCACAGGCAGAGTTTGCATACAACGACTCAATGAACCGGAGCACAGGTAAAAGTCCATTTCAGGTCATTTATGGCACACAGCCGAGAGGAGTTTCTGAATTGAGGGATTCAGAGCAGACTGCTACTAGCAGTGCTAGTGCAGAAGAATTTGCTGAGACAATGAAAGAACTTCACAGCCAGGTGAAGGAGTGACTGATGAAATCAAATCAAGAATATAAGCGCAGAGCCGATCAGCAGAAGAGACAACTTCAATTCAAAGTTGGTGATCTAGTTCTGGCACATCTGAGGAAGGAAAGGTTCCCGTGAGGAACATACAACAAGTTAAAAATGAAGAAAATTGGGCCATGCAAGGTCCCACAGAAATTGGGAGAAAACGCTTATGAGATTGAGTTACCCGATGGGATCGGAATATCTCCGATATTCAATGTCTCGGACTTGTATCCATACAAAGCTGAGGAAACAGAAACAATTGGTGAGCAACCAGTAATCTAGTGGTAGAAGAAGATGCCGATTGCAGAGCAGCCCCAGATGGAGCGTATACTCGACAAGAGGGTGAGAAAAAATACCAGACGGAAGCAATACTTCGAGTATTTGGTCAAATGGAAGGGCCATCTAGTGGAAGATGCCAGCTGGGAGACTGAAGCGGAGATTCAAAAGCATGGACAGACCGTGCAGAAGCTCATGCACAAGACCCCATGAAATCTTTCAAGCAAGGGAGTATGATGCAGGAGCATCGCAATTACCAAAGCAAGCGTGGAGCCAACGCATGTGTTTTTAACGCATGCCATATTGCTTTGAAAACTTTTGGGAAATGATGCGCCAAACCTTCAATGAATCATTTATGAAGGAGCACCTTTTGTATATTGTATTGGACCTTGAGCAACATGCTCTCGTCCTTAGTAGATAGGAGGCATTTAATTTAGTTAATGCTGGTAGATAGGATTTTAATTCTAGATTTGATAGCCTAGAGTCCGAGAGGGAAAACAGATATAGACACCCTCATTGTACCATTGTAACATTATGGAAGCATTCAGGAGAAGAGAAGAGCAAGCAGAGAACACTGTATGAAAAACACCCATGTACAGGCATTTGAATTACTAGAAGAAATATTTAATTCAAATTCATGGTTTGTGTTGTTTCTCTGTGTATATTGTTGACATGCTCATGAATGTTTGTTTCCTGTCATGCATTTGCTTTTATATGTTGTGCATGTGATTTCATGTTTCAAACTGAAGTATGAAGGGGAGATGGAATGAGTTTCAATTGTTTCTCTATCTGAGCCAGGAGATTCCTGCAAGGTGTGCAGTCGAAAACCATCCGCAAGGAGTGCGTTGATGAAGGCTCAGGTAGTTTAACTCTTGTTCTTATTCACCTAGAAGTGAAAGTGGGTTGCCGAAGCCGTGCAAGGAGTGCGCAGGCTGAAGATGAAGTCTCAGTCGTGAGTTTGAGAAGAAAGCAACTGAAGACTACTGCTGCAGGAGTGCACAGAGTTGAAAGGATTCAACACTGGGGAGTTGTTGAATGTTGGCCGCAAGGAGTGCGTGCAAGTCCCTCTGAAAAGGATCAGAGTGGGAAAGCTCAGAAGGTGTAGAACCTTCGAGAAATCGTCAAAGGAGAGCATATGAATTTTTTGTCATGAAATGCTCAAGCAAGAGTTGCAAGTGCATGTGTTGGAGGGTAAGTTCTGAGAAGGAATACTTAGTTATTCTCAAGAAATCCCCAAGGGGAAAGAAATCGACGGTCAGGATCTTACAGGGGAGATTGATAAAACCCATCAGCTATTGGATCTCGCGAAGGTGCGAGGAGGTTACGACCACACCAGAGCCCAATCTCGAGAGGCTGCTGAGCCGTTGGATCAGCAAGTGATTTCCCGTCAGCCGTTAGATCTAGGGAAGTTACGCCGGGGTTAATCCCTAGGAAGCAGAGGAGGAGTCCCAGAGGGGACATCAGGATAGTGGAGTCATCGGGTTTTCAAAGTGTAAGAGAACTGAGACCTTTCGAGTCTTGAAGTTTCGAGAAAGGATCCTAGCCATTGATCTCAGCAGGACACGTGTTAGGAAGCCAGGGAGGCATCAGGGTTCGACATATCGGGGTTTCCGGAGGCAAGAAACTCTTGCACGTTGGAATCACGATCCACGATATCTCGACGAGCTTTGAACCATCCATCAGCGAGGACGTGTGGCAAGAGATCCCGAAGAGTCAGAGTTCGAGGCATCAGAGTTTCTGGAAGCAGGAAACTCTTGCAACTTGAAGTCGCGATTCGTGATATCCCGACGGGAGAGTCGTGTGGGCCACAGTGGGAGATAGTGGAGGACAGGTGGCAGATCATATCGGGATTCTCGGTGACGAGAAAATCATCCCAGGAGGAGTCGCGAAACTCCAAAACGCGATGACCCCACAGTCATAGCACTACAGTGGAGGACAGGTGTTACTGATATCGGGGTTTGGGACTTGGAGAGTTCTGTGAACTAGTGCAACGAGAATCGCGATATCCCGATATGCGATTTCCTAATCACCATAAGATTGTGGGCCATAGGCGTCAGAGCAAAGAACAGGTGTTGGAAGGTCAAGCCCTCCCAGGGAGTCAACACCAAAGGGTGTCGGGGATCGGAGGATCAGAGATTCTGAGGACGCAGAGTCTATACACTTCATTCCCACGAAGTCCGAAGCCCCGATACATCGGGTATTGTGGTCACATGGATCGAGAGGCCTAGCAGAGAGTGCCATCATAGATCGGGAATCGGAGAATCGAGGAGGCAGGTTCTCGCAACACTGTAGGTGCCGATTTCCCGACAACAGAAAGTCCCGATAAGGTTGGATAAGGTCAACATTGACTGAGACATCGGGAGTCGGGGATCCGTGAGGGGAGTGGATCACAACCTTGTAAGTACCGATTTCTCGACGGGAAAATTCCCGACAGGAGCAGGAAAGTGTGGGAAAAATTTCATCGGGTTTCGGGGATTTATGAGACCCGATCCTGTGATTTCAGGACTCGCGATCTTGCGAAGTCCGATTTCCCAATTTGGAGTAGGGAGATCATAAGGAGCATTCTGTGGGTATTGAGAACTCCTGATAAGGGAGTTGAAGAGCATTTCAGTTCTTCGGGCCTAGGGGAGAGAAGGTCCCGTGGGAGCCGACGTGCCCTGGGTGGCGCGTTTGCATCAAAGTCACTCCTAGAGGACATACTCCTCACTCCCGCCCCTACACCAACCACTCTTCCTCTCAACCATCCATCTCCAATCCTTCATCCCTCTTTCTACCTCCTTGGGCTCAAAACCCTACACCCAATACAAATACAAGGACACCCTGATGCTCATTCCACAAGACTACTTCACACAATTCATCAGATTGTCGAATCCTCTAAAATATAAATACCAACAAAAAACTACTGACTGAGCTCATTGCGCCCTCCCAAGTGGAATATACTGAAGAAGTTCCTCTGGACAATCCCATAGGAGTGGATCCCTCGCTAATTATCATGGCCCATGAAGATTCAAACTCATCCACTCAACCCCTCATCACTCATAATTGCCAAATTAAAAACTCCTTGGCTTTATTGATTATGGACAATGGAAGCCATAAGAATTTGGTGTCTCAAGACCTTGTCAACCACCTTAATCTGGTTACTACTCCACATTCGTAACCCTATCAACCCAGATGGGTCGAGAAGGATGGCCCTCGCCTCTTAATTTCTAAGTGTTGTCTGGTCACTTTTTCCATAGGCCAATTCAAAGATACTGTCCTCTGTGATGTCTCCCCCTTGGATTGTTCCGATTTGCTGCTAGGTATCCCATACCAAACCCAAAGAAATGCGATCTATATGGACAAATCCTGCCAATACAAAATTAACAAAGAAGGCCACACTTATATCTTAACTGCAGCAACACCCAAACCCCCTACTACCAAAGAACAAATCCTGCATGTAAATTTAAACCAATGTGTCTCTCTCTATTTGGTGCGCCCAGTAACACCAAACAATACCACTCACCTTGTTTCTGAAACAATGAATCCACTCCTCTAATAGTTTGTAGAGGTATTTCAACCTCCGGAGGGACTACCCCCCTCCAGACACATTGACCATTCCATTCATCTCATCCCTAGATCTTCTTTACCTAACGCCCCCACTTACTGGTTGGCCCCAACAGAAACACAGGAAATGAAAAGACAATTGGCTGAACTCATCAACTCTGGCCACATCCAACCATCATATTCTCCTTGTGCTTTTCCTGCATTTGTCATTCCCAAAAGAGATACTTCAGAAATGTGCCTTGTCACTCATTACCGAGCCTTGAACAAAGCCACTATAAAAAACCGTACCCCCTGCCCCGGATTGAGGAGCTACTCGACACTCTCCAAGGAGCTAAGTGGTTTACTACATTGGATTTGACATCCGGCTACCATCAGGTACGAATGAGCCCAGATGATGTTTGGAAAACAATGTTCAAGACCAAATTTGGTCTTTTTGAGTGGAAAGTGATGCCTTTCGGCCTCACCAATGCCACAACCACTTTCATGAGGCTTATCAATAACATCTTCATGGCACATTTGGGTTGGTTTGTGGTCATCTACTTAGATGGCATTCTCATCTTCAGCTGGACATGGGACACTCACATGTAAAATGTTCGATGAGTTCGCCAAATTCTCCAAGAACACAAGTTACAAGTCAATCCAAAGATGTCATATTTTGGTCAGACTTTAGTTCCTTATCTCGGCTTTGTGGTCAGCTTAGAGGGTATTCAACCAAATCCAACTCGCATCCAAGCATTGAAGCAATGCCCCCTACCTTCTTCAGCTAAGGAGCTCAAAATATTTCTGGGTGGCATCAATTTCTATCGTAAGTTCATTCCCTCTTTTTCACATCTTGCTCGTCCTTTGCATCAACTCTCAAATACTTCTTCTACATTCATCTGGACTAAAGAAGAAACTAGTCACATTGCTTAGCTCAAAGATGACCTCTTCTCATCCCCTGTATTACACCTATCGGACCTCTCCCAACCCTTTGATATTGAGTATGATGCCTCAAAATATGCTATTGGTGTCGTACTTAAAAAGGGAGGACACCCCATTGCTTACCACTCTTAAACCCTGTCCGAGGAAAAGAAAACATATAACACCTATGACAAGGAATTTTACAGTCTGGTTCAAGCGCTCAAGCAATGGAGGCATTATTTGCTGGGTAAAGAAACAATTTTGCATACAGACCACCACCCTTTGATTTTCATCAACTCTCAATCGAAGATTCAAGAACAAAGGCACCTTGAATGGGCCTCCTATATTGAGCAATTTCACTTAGTCATCAGATATAAGAAATGCACTTCTAATAAGATGGTTGATTTGCTAAGCCGACCTCCCACTCTAGTTCTTTCAATTCTAGAAGTGCGTTGTGCTAACTATGACATATGGAAAAATCAATATGCTACTGACCCCGACTTTCGAGAGATTTGGGGGGCCTTGCAAAGTCCCACAGTGATCAATCACACCCCCTTCCTAGACTACACTATTAAGGATGGGTGGCTCTATAAGTTGAATTTGTTATGCGTTCCGCACTCAGAAGACCACCTCTTGCTCATGAGGGAGGCGCACGATTCAACCTATGGGGGTCACTTCGGTATCACATAGACCATCCAACATCTGCAACGCCATTTCCATTGGCCTTCCATGCAACCTCAAGTTCAAAAATTTATCAGAGGCTATGCATTATGCTCACAATACAATCCCTCCAACCGGAAGCATGGGTTATATCAACCACTGCCTCTTCCTTCTCGAACTTGGGAGTCAATCTCAATGGACTTCTAAACCAATAAGGAAGTAAGTCAACCTTCCTTAGAAGGCACACAGCAAGTTCGAGTCGTCCGCAGCAAGCAAGAAGAAAAGTAGAATGATACTATGTTAGTTTTTGTAAGCGTCAATCAATCCTCGTGTAATAAAGCATCCGCTATTGGAAAAGCTAATACAATGAGGAAGTTTTTGTGTAGCCTGCGTTCTCTAACTCTCTGTTCTGGGTAGCCTGCATTCTCAAAGAGATAAAATCGCCCTCACACGCAGATCAATTGGTATCAGAGCATGTTCGGTCCGTGGGACCAAAAACTTCATCCACCACGTTCAAATTGTTTTACGCTGAGTGAAAAAAAAACGTGAGGGCCGTGTTCTTATTTCCGTTTTTGGAAAATCGTGAAGACAACGTGCTAAGGGAAACCTCTGCTGCGTTTTTATTTTTATTTTCGTTGTACAGGCTAAGTGCTGAAGGAAAATCGTGAGGACCAAAAACGATTTTCATTTTTTTGGTGTTTTTTGTTTAGCCAGCGAGTAAAAAGACAGACTTTTCGTTTTGATTTTTCTGTGATTCGGTTACCCTGCACGTCATCCTTTGAGTGCCCTCCAGAAAAATGTTTGGCAGCGTACAACAGAGGAGAATAGAGCCCACGCTGAACAGAAGGAAGATTCCCTGCGTGTGTGGTCTTCTTTACTTCACAAAAAGGCGCCCAGACCTCTATCTCAGTTCTGGAACGTGCCCATCTTCTCCAATAGTCGCCCTCCACGCAGATCAAAAGAGCAAACCAGACGGCTCTCCTTTTTTGTCTTGACCACTCCAGCACGCATTGTTGTGCAGCTGACTCGTGGTGTATTTGCCCAACATTCTCCCTCAAGCCAGATCCATTGGGTTTTCATACTTAGTCTCACGCTTCTGCTTAGAGCAAGCATTTCACCATTCTCCGGATTCTTTCACACCCTCCTTAGGCTCCACTCCAGACTACCACCAATGTCGACTCGACGCGAAGTATCCAGTGAGGAATCTCATTTGAAAACATCACGCCCAGTGGCCGATTTGGCACTGGCTCTTCAAGAATTGATTCGTCTTCAACAACAAAGACCTCTAGCAAACATGTAGCTGGACAGCCATTTTCAATTACCCAAGTTCGCTGGTCAGATGAATGGCGAGACCGTGGATTCATGGATTCGAAATCTCTCCACATATTTCAAAACCTCCCCTGAGATGGAGGAGGCTACCAAATTACAAATAGCTAGTCTCCAGCTCGAGGGAATTGCCCAAACTAGGCGGGACACACACTTGACCAGTGCAAAATTGCTCGTCGAGATCAGCACTCTGTCCCCAACAACTGGCTGCATTAATTCATGGGAGACGTTCTATCAAGCCTTGAGAGAACACTTCTACCCTCCAAGCTACCTTCACAATTTGCTCGCAAAATGGTTACAACTTCGGCAAATTTCCAATCTGTCGGTGCAAGGCTACATCGACATCTTCTGCAAGCTACACATCCAATTCCATATTAGAGAACCAGATGAGGTATTAATAATTAAGTTCAATTCTAGTTTATTGTTACTTCTCTAGTGGGAGGTAGATCTTTTTGACAGTGCTTCTCTGGACAAGACTTTCTTACGGGCCCTGGCCATTGCAAGAAAGGTGGCTCCTCACATTCGATATCCGCCTAATAAAACTCAGGGTGATAACCCATCCCCTTCTCATTCTCAACCTTATCCTTTTTCCTCGTCGATGACCAAAAATGCGATTTGGTGTAATTTTCACAAGACCAACTCCCATAACTCTGTTGACTGTCGAGCCATTAAAAATATCCACCCCCATTAGACCTTGTTTGCAGAGACCACACCCATTGAGTTTCCCGAGAAACCAGAAGTCATCTCTCTCACTAACTCCACCGAATTAGACCCATCCCCGATTCTCATGACTACGCCAGAACCTGCTCACCATAACGTTCCCCTCTTCACTCACAACTGCTAAAGTAAATATGAACTCGCCACTCTCATCCTAGACAACGACAGTCAAAGAAATTTGATATCACAAAATTTAGCCAACATCTGCAATTCTCGATCACCCCACACCCCGATCCATATAAAATTGGTTGGGTCCAAAAGAATGGTCCTTGCATTACTATTTCTAGATGTTGCGCCGTCACCTTCGCCATTGGTCCCTTTCGTGACACAGTGCTCTGCAACGTGTTACCATTAGATTGTGTTGACCTCCTTCTTGGTCTTCCTTACCAACAAGACCGACAAGCAATGTATCATGCCAAGACTCATCAATACCACCTTAAACAGGATGGGCACACCTATGTACTTACTTCATCGCCCATCACTTCACCAAAGCCACGAACCGCTACCACCTCCAAGCACCATGTTATCAATACCCCCAATATCTCTCTTTGTTTGACCCATTATGTGCGCCCTGAGATCCTCACTAATCTGACACCTCCCACAGTAATCCCTCTACTCCTGTAATTTTTCAAAACCTCACAGTTTCCCTCAAGGCCCCCACCCTCTCAAGCCCAGGCTACACAGATCGATCTCATGCATGCCACATCATCACCCAAGACTCCATCATCTCTCTCGGTTCCACAAGACACTATCACACATCCTCTAGTTACCGCATCCCATTCTCCCACCCAACCAACAATTAAACATCGTTATACTTTACCCCATCTTACCTCTCTATTTTCCCTCGGAGTGATACATAAACATGGAGGTCACTCGATGACTTACCACTCCGAGACCCTTCCCTCTACCAAATTTATTAACCGCCACTACGCCAAAGAATTCCACTTCCTAATGTTGGATTTACAGAAGTGGCACCCTTACAATAGATCCACCCCCTCTTCCATAGACCTCTTACCTTTCAAGGTTTGTCTTGGATTTCAGTATAGAACTCCCACAAAGATACCTCTCATTTTGACTACCTCGGGCTCAACACATCAACAACGACAACAACAGGTTGGTCATAGTGGTGTTCATAATTTATCACGGGAACACATTCCAATCGTAACATCCTTGTTAGTAACACTGGATCATGCAAGGCACCATCATGTTTCATATATGGTTGGAAAACAATGCCAAACTCTAGAGATAGGACAAGTGGATGACATTCGAGACAGTGCAACGTCAGTTCCCTCGGTGGGTGGCAGAAGTAGGGACACTTCTGGATATAAATAGGGAGTAATTGGACCAATAAGAAAGGACGTCCACCATCCTTAGAAGGCACACAAGAAGTTCGAGTCGTCTGTAGCAAGCAAGAAGAAAAGTAGAATGATACTATGTTATTTTTTGTCAGCGTCAATCAATACTCTTGCAATAAAGCATTCACTAGGCTAAGTAAGAATGATGATGTCTACTTTTGTTATTTAATAATTAGTATTTGGGATTTTCCCTTGCGAATCTCATCATGCAGGGAATATCATGTTACCATTTGTAGTTTTGGTATTCTAGGTTTAAGAAGGCATTGGAAAAGCTAATACAATGAGTAAGTTTTTGTGTAGCCTCCATTCTCTAACTCTCTGTTATGGGTAGCGTGCATTCTCAAAGAGACAAAATCACCCTCACACTCGGATAAACTTCCTCAGTGGACTTCCAACAACCCAAAAGCAACATGATGCAATCTGGTAGTGGTATGATGCTTCAACAAAATGACACTTTTTATACCATGCACAAAGATAACTACAACAGTGCAAACAACAAAACTCTACTTTCGACATGTCTGGCCCCATTTTGGCCTTCCAAGCGCTATCATATCAGACAGAGTTTCTCGCTTCCTCAACACATTTTGGAAGACAATATGGGAGCTATTGGGGTGCCACCTCAAGTTTTCTACTACATTCCATCATCAAACGGATGGCCAAACAGAGGTTATCAACAGAGTCTTGGTTCATTCTCTCCGAACTCACTTTGGGCACGGCAAACAATGGGACAATTACTTTCACATTCTACAACATAGCTACAACAAGGAAACACATTCTTCTACAGGCTTCTCACCTTTTGAAGTATGCTTAGGCTTCCAACCAGCATCTCCAACCGAGCTCCCACTCACTTGGGCTCCTCAAGGTACCTTCCATCAACAACAGGAACAACTCTTGGCACAACGATTTCTCCTACAAATTTCACAACTCCACATTGCAGTAACAAAAGCGCTTAAACTAGGTCAAGAGAATGCCAAGCAACGCCATGTCAAACAAAGGACCTTCATGTTCTTTCAACCAAAGGATCAAGTCTGGTTACACTTGGATAAGAAGCACTTCAAAGGTCACCATCACAAGCTTCTACCAATAATATATGGTCCATATACCATCCTCTACAAGATTGGAGAAAATGCTTATAGGTTGGATCTGCCACCACAACTGGGAATCCACAATGTCATTAATGTAAATCACTTAAAGTTTTTTTGGCCTTCCCTCTTAGAATAACCAGTCACCATCACTCATTGAGTAGACAAAATTCTGGATTTCCAACTCCCATTGGCCAAAGACACTCCACTGGACACCCAGACTCGCTCTACAAGGCACCAAACATACACTTCCTATCTGGTAGACCGCCAAGGCCAAACTCTAGCTCAGGCAAAATGGATCGCAACTGAAGTATTGCACAACAAGTTTCCTCACGTTCTCATGGAAGACAGGATGCTTCTAGATCTAAACATGGATGAATTGAGCCAAGGAGGCCAACTAGGGGAACGCCCACCTGGGGTGCACAAGTCAATCACCTAGGCGCAACCCATTTTCACCTTTTGATATTATTTAATTAAGCATATGTAAATAAATGGTTCCCTCAGTATATAAGGTGAACTGAGACTCAAATAAAGCATTCTCATCCTTTTCCTGAAGCTATGTGTCTCATTTGATTTTATTTCCAAGTTTAGATTTTACGTTTACTGTAATTTTTTTTTTTTTGGGGGGGGGGTTTGAGGGTTAACCAATGCACCTTTCTTCATGGCTACATCCTGGTGACTCTGTTTTTCATGCTTCCACCTCTAAGATCAATCTTAATCCGTTAACTAGTCAATCTCTCAGGGAGCAAATTGTTTTCCTCCAAGTTTCTGAGACAGAAAGGAGGGCGCACCAACCTGGGGTTTTGCGCCCTTGCTGTTTTTTCCTTTCTCGGGATGAAGTGAGTGTGACCTCTTCTATGGCTGTGCTGAGCTTCTCTCGCTGATCCCCGGGGGTCACATTAATATAGCCAAATCCCCTTGGACACTCTATGATCATCCTGACTTTGGATCTCCATTGCTTGGTCACCCAAACCAATGGTGAGCCCTTGTTTTGATTTGCGCCCATGAGGCATTTTTGGTCAAAAGCCGGACTATGGCTTGTGTGCTCACCTTCTGCTGTAGATCACCTTCATGGGTAGATCAAATTTCAAAGGGTTCTTGTAGATATGGAAGGTGAAGTATTGGGTCCAAGAAGAACATTGACTTCAACTTTTAAAAATTGTTTTAGCTATGGGAGACCATGTGTATGTATGTTGGTGTGATCATCGATGTAAATGGCATGAGAGAAGTGTGGGAAAAATGATTGTAAAAATTCAAACTGCGTATAAAACTATCAAGTGATGACACAGAAGTAGGTGATGTTCGCATTACAATGGCTTGGACTTTAATGGGATTCAGACGTATGTCATCTTGATAGGTGAGAAAGTCTAGATAGTGTACAACTATCTTCCCAAAAAAATAATTCTTATGCTTGACATGTGGTTTGTGAGTGTGATGAGGTTCAAAGGCAATGCACACATGCTGGAGGTTCTCTTCCCATGTCCTATTGAAAATCAAAATCTGATCCAAATACCTAATGACAAAGGAGCGAATTGCAGATGAAAGATATCATCAATAAATCTCATGAATTTAGCAGGAGTGTTACCAATACCGAAGAGCATCACTAATCATTCACATAATCCGAACATTGTCCCGAAAGTCAGTTTCCATGTGTCATCGGTGTTATGCGAACCTGGTGATAGTTAGATGTTAGATCAAGTTTAGTGAAAGATTTCACACCCTATAGGTAATCTAGTAGATTATCAATTTGGGATAGAGGACAATGGTTTTTTACTGTGATTTTTTCGAGAGACCTATCTTATGTGACCAAACACCATTCTTGTTGCTTTTTCTTGGGAATAATGAAGATAGGGGAGCCACAAGAAGTTGTGCTAGAATGGTTGTGTCTAGATTCATGGAGGGCCTTGAGATATAATAGTTTTGACATTAATTTCTAAGATCAAACATTTAGTAATGAACATTTTATTAGAAAGGTATAATAGATATATTACTTGTAAAATGTTTTTTTTAAAAAAAGACATATTGATGTAAAATGTTTTTTAAAAAAAAAAAAAAAAAAAAAAAAAAAAATCTTATATGAATAGTTTTGACTTTGATTTCTAAGATTAAACATTAATATGAATTTTCTCATATGTATATTTTTAATTAATTTGTTTATAAATATTTTCATATACACAATAATAATTATAAAATATTTATTGTAATTAGATATGAAATTAATATTATATAAGATCCTTTTATTTATTTGCGAAACAATTTTTTTACCAAAAGAATGTATATCGTTTATTTTCTAGGATTTGTATTTTTTATTTTATTTTTGAGAGAAAACATATTTTCTCAAATACTAAATTCATGTTGTTATTGATAATGATGATTAACTTCCAGTGAGACCAAAATGCTCCATCTGAACTTAAGAAGGTAATGGATTACTTAAATTCTTTAGAATTGTATTTATGTATTAAAAAATCATTAAGAGAAACATTCCAAGATCACCATAGTTTTGTTGAGTTAAAAAAGCATTAAGAGAAACATTCCAAGATCACCATAGTTTTGTTGAGTTAAAAGGTTATGAAGGTTGGTAGTGAGACAAATGTTTCAAAATTTGAGATCTAATCTGGGTATATGCTAGACAATCTAAGAGAAAATGATTTTCATATTCAAACCTCTTAGCGTCACAAAGTTGACAAAATATTTCATCCGAGGGCATTTTAGGAATTGTGATTACCTCCATATAATATCTTAATTTTATTTTCCCTCTAACTCTTTATCACACTACATTTTCTCCTTAAATTTTGATTTAATAATATTTTTAATATTATTCTTATTTTACTAAATGATTTCTTCCTTATTCCCCACTGGTTTAGCCAAGATTGGGCATATTTATGCCATCCTCGCTTCCAAAGGTGGTTTTGGATGGAGTTTGAATAAATTTTATGAAGCCTCTTTTCTTGCATGTTGTTTAACTTGTTCTTATAGAATAGGTCTCTAGTCATAGTTGTGCTCTAAATGGAGGAAATGATTTCTTCTATGATGAGAAAGGATATGGTGTATTTCCTTTAATTTTGAGATTATAATTTATACAATTCTTTTGAATATGCTTTTTGTTTCTCCACGACTCTTTAGAGATACCAAATCCCTAAACTTTGCCTCCATATAGAATAACAGGAGTAATGAGAGTCTCAAAGAGGTGTTTTTTCTTATCCCATATCCAAAGGTCTGTTGTTTAACAATTGTTTTCAAGCCCACAATAAGCTTTCCATCCTCTATTTATCCTTAACTCAATGTTGTAATTCATGTTGAGCTTGTGTTGAATATCAGTTCCAAGATGTGTGTATGAAGGCACTTCCTCCATGTTGTTGTTGTCATATACAAAATTATTGTAGGTGATCTTATTGGATTTGATTATCATGACTTATATTTTTTTAGTATTAAAAGTCATACCCATATTGGATTAGAAATCCTTGGGGATTCTTAGTTTCTTGCCAAGATCATCGGGAATCCTCGCTAGAAGATCAATATCATAATCTAAAGAAGAAGAATGATGACTAAACTAGTGAGAATTGCACCAACATAATATGCTTCTTCCAAAAAACCTTCTAACTTGTCAATGCATATGCCAAAAAGGGTAGGGGTCAAGGGACAACCTTTTTTGACTCCAATATTGTAGTTAATTTCTTCTGAGTAGCCCTCATTGTTCTTAAACTTGGAAATAATTTTCTCATACAACCTTATTGGAGCAACCCTAAAATTGAAAGACACATTTATCTTTTCCAATCTATCCTAAAGGTTTGTCGTGGGTCCTATATCAAAAGATTTCCTAAAGTCAACAAAACAACACATGATATTGGTTTTATTATTGTGACACTCCTCCACGATGAACCCAACGGTAACAAGGTGGGCCATAGTTGAATCATATCTCCTAAATCGATCTTGGAATTTAGTTCTTTTTCCATGACTTTCTAGCTATAGGCTAATCTTCTTTTCCAAAATAGTTCCATATAGCTTGGCTAAAATCAAGCTAGTCATAATGGTCATATAATTATAGGGAATTTTATTATCCCCACTTTTAAAAATAGGTACAATGAGGCTTTGTGTCCAAGGTTTATGGAATCCTTGTTTTCGTGCTAAATTGAAGAACTTGTGTATGTGAGGGATGAGGATAGGCCCTCTAAATTTTAAAAATTTAGCGTGGTATCCTTCACTATCCTTAGATTTCTCTTTTTCATTCTAAATTTAAGAGCTCGTCTATGTGAGGGATGAGGATAACGCCTCCAATTTTAAAAATTTCTCATTTGGGAGCCACGTAACCCCGAACTCTATGTAATCCATAGAAAAAACTCCATCCTCTATATGAACAATTGGAATGTTGTCCATGGCATTTGGGAGTTTGTAAAGACTTTTAAGATACAAAATCTAGTCCTTCTAGGGAATCATATTATTTTCTTAGTATTACGATAAGAATTTTCCTCGAGAAATTCTTAGGATCAAGCTTAGATGGGTGTAAAATTTTTTTCATCTTACATTAACAATTTATTAAATTTAATATGAATTAACGTATACAATTTTCTCTTAAATTTATATATTAATTCAAATATTAGTTGTAGAGTTCAATTTGACTTTTTTTCATAAGCTTTCTTTTGGATTTAAATTGTTGGTTAAGGTGTTAGACAAATATGAATGGAATATGGAGTATCACTTTCTAAATTAAATAAAAAATTAGTTAATTTTTTTTATAATTGATGATGATGATGATGATCAACATCCACTAAGGCCAAATTGGTTTATGGGACCTTAAGAGGGTAAGTGATTACTTGTGATTCTTTAGAATTTTGTTTCTCTAAAAAGATTTAACAGTTTCTCCAAAAACGTTTAACAGTTTAACCGTTTCACCAAAAAGGTGCATGTCGAGGTTTAATAGTTTCGCCAAAAAGGGAATTGATCTTCTGTGAGAGAGAGGCACAATTGCAAGTAGAACATCCCAAGTTAAATTTGTCTTTGGAGACTATTAAGGAGCGGCCCTCAGATTTTACAGTGTCCATTGTCTTTCGGTAAGAGGAAGAAATTTAATTTGCACGATTCATTTCTTTTGACATTAATGAGTTTTGATATTTTTTTTATTTTGAATTAATTCATTTTCCTCCATTCCATTTCCGTCCTTACTGTTGAATTGATTGGAATGGATCATTGGTGCATCTATGTATCCAGGGATGTGGAAAAATGTTTTACGGACTTGTTGCAGAGCGGGTGGTCGATATAATTTCAATCCGAATCAGTTCCGTAGGAAGAGCAGTTCTGTGTGCCAATCCTCAACACTATTTCAATTGGGATGGATGTCATTTGACTGATGCCACTTACGAAAAGATAGAGAAATTGTTTCTGGACGGGACATTCACAACTCCCCATCTTGACACTCTCTGCGAACTCCAACGCCACACCCACACTAATTGGGAACGCCACCCTGAACTGACCAGTAGAAGCATAAACTCTTTAGTACCAATATTTATCTATAATGTCATTAGATGAACTAGTTTTTCTCATCGCATCATTCTCATTGTTGTGTGTGGATCTTTTTCCCTAGTTTTTAGATTTTAGATTTTACTGTTTATTCTTTTGTTTATGAATCTTCCCTATCATGTTATTAATCTTCACTGGAAGAGTTTAATTTTATTGGACTCTTGGTACCTTTCCAGAATATACTATTGCCTACTTGTACTCTTTACAAAACCTGTACTGGTTTTGGAAAATGTCATTGAATTACAATTCTGATTGTAATATTGTCTTTCCATCAAGGTGGAAATTTCTATTTTAATTTAAATTTATTTGGTATGAAGTGTTTTAATTTAAATTCATCTTAAATTTAAATCTATGAAATTTAGAGAAATTAAATCTTTAAAAATCCAAGATTGATTTAAACTATTTTTTTAATTACATATTCTTTCTTTTACTATTATGACTTGTCTCTCTTTCATTTTCCTTTATAAACTTCAACTTTTCTTTGGGATGGAGTTCATAATAAATAGAAAAGTGGTGATGACTTATAACTTTCAATATCACTTTTCAAGTAACAAAAAACGATTAAATAAACCAATAGCTATGATCAAATATGGATGCTTATGTATAAAATTGTTAGAGTGCACAAGTTTCCACATAACAAAACTCTATTGATTTTTTTATTCGACAATGTAATAGTGCATATATAAATACATGAAGGTTTGTATTTACATGCACTAACTTAGGAGATAATTTTTTTTTTACATATTCTTTCATATCCAACTAATTCTAACCATGTCCTAATCTTAGAAAAAGATTACATTAAGAAACCACAACCTTGTTGTATGATCACACATTATTTTATAAGACAATTATGAGTTTATAATAGCATCACTACCCCTTAGTGAGTACTTGCCTTAATATCTATCAAGTTAGTGTCCTTCATCCTTTATCATTAGTTTGATGCATAAAATACTCCACCGTGAATTAAAGACACTACTAATCAACAATATATGTATCTGGTCTAGCCCGGTACATACATCTCATACCTCAATCACGTAGACACCATAAACGATCAACACCCATAAAAAGGAATAACCATTCTCTTGAATACATGGCTACCTAACTATTGAAACCATAATTCTAGTTGGATGTCCTTAATATACATGTTCCATCCAACTTATTCATAAAATCCCCATGAATGTACATAAAACTTAAATTTTCTAGGCATACTTCACCTTTCAAAGTCTACATCCAACACGATCCACCAAATAGACAGTTTAATCGACCCATGGCCCACTCCTTCAAGTGTCAAGAACTTAATAATACAGATACTACCTAATACCAAACAAGTTATCTAATAATGAGACATACATGTCAATGAGGTATGCAAGTGTACCCAAGTCTTACAATAATATGTCATTTGCATGTTACATAGATAGATACAAGTACATACCATTTATTTACATCATATCATGGAGGCACTAGGAATAATATTTTATTATACAACTTAGGTACTTTTACAATTCTCCTAATTGCTAAATTTAGGAAATATACAAGATCAAAAACATCAAAGACCAATACATATAGGAGGTACGCATACCATCCTAGACTTGATACAAACAAAATCTTTGATTCCTAATTCCATATGGTTAATGTATTTACTAAACATGCTACATGAAATTTACCTTATTTTTCCGTAACCAAATATCTGTGATGCTACCACCATAACTATCCTAATACCTGTTTTGGAACAAACTCCAAACAACTCTGTATTTCATCTAGAACAACATCATTTTCCTTCCCACTAGAATCTCATGATTCCAAAATAGAATATCATCAACCTTTGGCTTCCCTATCAAGAGAAATGTAGCTTCATGACATCGTTAATTTCCATGAGAAGAAAAAAACAACTATTCTCCCAAGAAACTTGCTTCCATATCTCAACCAAAATGTTCTTCTCCATTAATTGTCACTTTAAGATCTATCATCTCAAACACCATACCAACCAATAACTCATTGTACCTTTGGGATAAACACTAATATTACCTAGAATGTCTCAAAACCTATTGTACATGATGACCTAACATCAACCTCTACCAATAATTATCCTATGGACATATTTCTATTGACGCAACAAGGTACCCAACCATGGTTCTCAGTAGTTCTCTAAGAAAACATTTTGGATTTGGGATGTATTCAAGTCAGTCATACAAATTGTATGATTACCAATATGAGGGATTAAGGTGACACATTCTTTAAACAAACTATCAATAAAGAATAAATATGGGAGACAAAAAGGTAGATATATTTTTCTTCCATGTACAACACACCTCATTAAGAAAACTTAGGCATGTCTGTTATACCACATAGTGTTTCCATGAAGGGTTATAATAGTCAATAATAAATAATGGTACATATGACAAAAACCACATGCATTCTTGTTCCTCTATAGTGATTCATGTATTTGGAGGCCACATATGCATCTTTTCCATGTGTAGCTTCAACATCCTAGTCAAATATTCACCATGTATTTCCATACTTCCCATATTCACTTGTTAGAGTAGAAAATTCTAAATAAAATATTCCATATATCTAGATCCAAATATTTTCAAATATATCCTTGCAATGCAAAGCCACAACCCATCAACAATACCAACATCAATAATTCCAATGATTTAACTGTTTTGTTACTAGCCATAGATACAGATACATAAACCAACCATCCATATTTGAGCACATTAACCTCTCACCTTCGTTGGCCAATCAAATTTTCCATCCACTTGTGCACTAATATCATCACTAATATCATCCCTCATGCTTGAAATAAGTTCAAAGTGATTAATTTGATGATCTCTCCAAAGTGTGAGGATCCACTTATCATATATTCATTTTATGTCCAAGTCACTCATTTCTTCAAATTCATTTATTGGTCTTATTGTACTTAAATCACTTATTTGTATAGAAATATTCATCGATATATCTTCAACATTTTCTCTGTGACAATGGAGATCAGTACTAAGGCCATATCCTTAATGAAACAAATGGAGATAAAATCCATCATTGGATTTATCCAATACATGGATGAAATATATATTGTAATAAGTACTTCCACATCATCTAGATGAACTCGAACCATTAGCCACCATGATTTAATATATTTAGGAGCACTACCCATCACCAAATCAAATATACTATGCAATCTAGTAAATGTATGTTTTCTCAACTTCATTAAAAAATATATATATCTTATACTTCAAATTTCATAAACTTGTTAGACCGTCGTCATCATAAATATATATTGGAAAATTTGTCTTGTTCAAATTTCATAACACTTTCTACCAACAACAAATTATCCATAGTCCTCTATGATACTAAAGAATAGAGTGGTGGGTCATATATGTACAAGTTTCCCACACACAATACTAATATCTCACTCCATGGGATTTGAATTTAGGAAACAGGGACTAAACTTCTTGGCATACCATGCACACTACCCCACAACGGGTACTGCTATGATTGTCACAAAGGAAAAAAAATGTTATGGTAATTTCATGAGTAATGTGCCGAAACAAATATTTTTTCCTAACCCCTAGACATTCAACAATAAAACTGATAATTTAGCACCACAAGTTAGTACCATTTATATTTTTTTGTTGTTAAAGTGGTGGTAGTAAAACCAACTATAATTTATGTTGTTAAAGTGGTGCCAATATTTGTTAACGAATGAATCTCATTATGTGTGTTAAGAGAAATGCTATATTTTCAAGTAAAATAAAGTGGTGCTAAGACCTTCTTTTCCACATGGACATGTACAAATGGGATTTAATGATGACGGTTTCCACCATAAATAAAACAACTTCACAAATAATTAGTTTTTAAGTGACTTGACTCGGTTATATATATATATATATATATATATATATATATATATATATATATATTAATTATTTTGAACAAAATAAATCTTTCAGATTCATTAATGAGAACTTTGCGTAACAATCCATAACAAATTGTGTCAAATAATTGTATTTTAATTCATTAATGAGGCTTTGCACGACAATCATAACAAATTGACAAATAATTATTTTGTAAATAAATTAATTCAATTATTTATTATTATATAATTGGATCAAATAAATACTAAGATTCATTTATAATGCATTGTATGAAAAACACAACAAATATTATTTTTGTAAATAACTCAATCCAATTATTCATTTCTTAATACTATTTGAACACATAAATTCTACTTTGTCCATGTGCTCTCTCCCAAAGATACTTTGTTGTAGGGGTTGAAGGTCCATCCCTTCTACCAACATCACTAGTAGGCACCTCTTGTCAAGATAGTTCTACAAAACTCCCATGATTCACTAGGATCCAAGTCAACGTTGATATAGATAAATGTCTCTACTCGATGCCTTTTGTGATGGGAGGATGATGAGCAGGAGGGTTCGGCCTTCACCAAAGAGTAGAAGGACCTAGGATACAATCACACATAACATTCTCTCTATCTTGTGCATACCCATGACCCACCCAATATAGTTCACCATTGTCAAAGTAGTTGACATGGTGACCGAAAATAAACTTTTCCCATAATTTCCTCACGAAATATAGAGGAAACTCCCTATTATTTCATGGAAGTTTGTCGAAAACCATGACCCATCTATCTACCTAATTATCATTAAATTGTTGGTGGATGCACCAATCCATAGAAATACGTCTCTTTTTTACTGATGGTGGTAGTCTGATTATATGATCAATAAATATTAACATCAAATCTTGTTTTGTAATGTTCAAGTCTCTAACTTAGTTTTTATTCATTCCAATATTGTAATAGTCAAACATTGTAGCACTGTATTCATAAAAACTACTTAATTACCATTGGGAACTTGCAATGGACGATACAATGGCGTCCAATGACATATCCAATGAAACTCATCTAGGATATCTTTTACTTCTTAAGTCTCATACAATTTGTCTCAAATAGATCAAACCCTCATTAATTTTTGTATTTATGTTTGCTGGTTGAAGGTTGGAGTTTTTTGTCCCTTCATATGGTTGTGTCTAGTTTTTTTTTGTGTACAAATTCCATCTCAATTATTCTTCTACAATTAAATAGTTTCAGAAATTAAAAAACAAGAAATTAAACATAAATAAATACATGTCTCACCTCTTGGTGAGAAAAATCACTCCCTTCAATTCACTCAATGTATCCTAAAATTGAAGGTGTGGTGGTCAATTTGACCAAAAATTGCACTGCAGGCCCTTTTATTGCCCCCGACAGGAATGAATGTGCGTTCCTCTTAGGAACACATACATGTTCCTACCAATGAACCTATGTGGCATCATTGTTAGAGGTTGTGGGTTTTCAAGCTTATCACATTAGGAAAACAAACTCATTCCTATGTGAGCACATTCGTGCTAACACCATTGCCATTTTTATGTCCATAAACTTTGTGTACTCACCCTTCACTTAAACTTCATAATCACCATGAAAAAACATAATTCAACTCCACGGGATGAATTTTAATTCTACAACCTACATATCGATGCCATAAATATTCCCTTTGATGGTTTCGAAGTAATTGTACTCGAATCTACCCATAAATTTGGGAATTTCACTCAGGTTCACCATTTTTCCTCAAATTTGTCATAGAATGAAATCTACAACTGTGAATTTTCTCAATTTGCATTTCTCCTAGCCCATATAATATCAGTGTTGAACCTTGAGCTCAGATACCTATCTGTAACATACCCTGGTCCATATGAGGCCCACTACTTGTAGAAATTCACAAAAAAATGAAATTTTAGATACTAACTAATCCTTTAACATGCCATCTACAAGAATACACACATAAATTTAACCATTCTTATATAATTAATTTAAATGATAGAACATGCTAAAATAAACATGAGTGAAGATAATTAATTCCATACATAACAACATATAATCCATTCACATATAGATAGTTAAAACACAACAATTTAGCTCATAAACAAGAATAGAACATAGATAAACACTAATCTTTTTAGAATGGTTCTGCAACCAATTGCTTGGGACGACCGTTCCATGAAATCATAGACCTATTTTTCTATATTTCAACAAAAATCCATCCCTAATATGGGGCCAAGAATCCATAAAATACAGTTTCTCTCATAGCCCACTCACAACCCATATATCCCACAGATGATTGGCATTCTCCTCGAGCTATCGCAGTTTCCAACAACTCTCTTCTTCTTGGCCTACCCAACCTAAGGAATGTACCCATTCACTGATGTCAATTCTTTGGGCATCCCATTTGTTTATCAGGTTCTCTATCACAGGTGACCAATAATCTCAGTACTAGGAATTTGAGAGAAATCACTGTTGGGAAAAACTACTAGTAAAACAACAACAATAACTTATTGTTACTATGAAACTCACATATGAGTTAAATATTCATGCTTGATAACTTGGTTCTTCTAAAATCCAAAGAAATTTCTTCTTCAATGTTCAATAGCTCCAAAAAAACTCCATAGTTCGCCCTCCATTGTTGTTCGAACTCTAGAGCTCTTCTTTTCCTATTGTATCCCTTGCTCATGAAAAAACATTACTCTAAAAAACTGTATATTCTCCCCATACAATTTTCCTCTCTTTTCCCCAAGCAATTTTACTCTCACACTCCCAAATGTTTGTACTTCATCCCCATGCTCCCAATAAATATGAGATGTGAGTTCTCACACCAATCCTCTAACACGTAATCAATGAATGGAATCTCATACACTCAAACACAAAATAAAAGTTTGTGCCCAATGATAATAAAATTCAGGAATGTGAGATTGGATTAATACCCATAAATAATTCCACCCTTGGACCCCTCCTAGACACTCCTTTCTCTTGTGGAAAACTTAGCTCCCATTTTTTTCCATGTCCCCTAGCACCTAACATCACATTTTATTTATTACAAAATTATAAATATCAATCGTAAACTACGTGACTTGGCCATAGGAACATTTCTTAACTATATTATACATAGATTAAATTTAGGATTATAGTTGAAATGTTACAACCTATATCTTACATTGCAAATCTAGAAATATTAATGGATTGTGATTTGTATTTAACTTCCCCTAAATTTAATTTCACCATTGCTTTAGTGTGTGTACTAGGTAAATAAATCTTTTCGTAGGCCACCATGATTCAACTTGGAATATGTTAATGTTTCTAAATTATATACTATGAGGTGTCGTCCTTATTTAATTACAACTCCTATATCATAATCTGAAGCATTGGATTCAATCTCAAAGGGTTGTTGTAGATATGGAATGTGGAGTATTGGGTCCAAGAAAAGAATTGACTTCAAATTTTTAAAATTGTATTTAGTTATGGGAGACCATGTGTATGTATGTTGGTGTGATCTCCGATGTAAATGGAATGAGAGAAGTGTGGGAAAAGTGATTGTAAATATTCAAAATGCGTATAAAAATATGAAGTGATGATACAAAAGAGGTGATGACCACGTTACAATGGCTTGGACTTTAATGGGATTCACACGTATGTTATCTTGAGAGATGAGAAAGTCTAGATAGTGTACAACTATTGGGATAAGCAGGTCAACTAGGGGAATGCCCACCTAGGGCACACAAGCCAATCACCTAGGCGCAACCCATTTTCACCTTTTGATGCTATTTAATTAAGAACATGTAAATAAATGGTTACCTTAGTATATAAGGTGAACCAGGACTCAAATAAATCATTCTCATGTTTTTCTTGAAGCAATGTGTCTCATTTGATTTTATTTCCAAGTTTACATTTTACGTTTACTGCAATTTCGTTTTTGGGGTTTCACAACGTTAACCAGTGTGCCTTCCTTCATGGTCGCATCCTGGTGACTCCATTTTCAATGATTCCATTCCACCTCTGAGTGAAATCTTACTCCTTTATCTAGCCAATCTCTTAGGGAGAAAATATTTTTCCTGCAAGTTTTTGAGGCAGAAAGGAGGGCGCACCAACCTAGGGTTTTGCGCCCTTACTGGTTTTTCCTTTGTCGGGATGAAGTGAGTGTTCCCTCTTCTATGTCTGCATTGTCCTTCTCTCGCTGATCGTCGGGGGTCACACTGAGATAGTCACATCCCCTTGGCCACTCTCATATCATCTTGACTTTGGATCTCCATTGCTTGGTCACCCAAACGAATGGTGCACACCTGTTTTGATTTGCGCCCTTGAGGAGTTTTTGGTCAGAAGTCAGACTATGGCTTGTGTGGTAACATTCTCCTATAGATCGTCATATTGGGTAGATCAATTGGTATAAGAGCCTCGAGATCCAAGGAAAATCTTCTGATCTTGAAGATTGAGCCAAAATGTTTTTGGGGTTTTCCATGAAATAGTCCAGATTTTGCCCATTCCAGGGTTTACATATTCATGCAAGAAGCTCAACATATCTCATAGCCCCAAACAATACCACTTAGCCTGTTCTTGAAACAATGACTCCCCTCCTCCAAGAGTTTGTAGAGGTATTTCAACCTCTAGAGGTACTAGGCCTCTCCAGACACATTGACCATTCCATTCATCTCATCCTTGGATCTGCTTTACCTAATGCTCCCACTTACCTGTTGGCCCCAATAGAAACAGAGGAAATGGAAAGACAATTGACCGACCTCATCAACTCTGGCCACATCCAACCATCATCTTGTCCCTGTGCTTCTACTGCATTTGCCATCCCCAAAAGAGATACTTCAGAAATGTGCCTTGTCACTAATTATCGAGTCTTAAACAAAACCACAATAAAAAACTGTTACCCCCTTCCCCGGATTGAGGATCTGCTCGACACCCTCCAAGGAGATAAGTGGTTTACTAAATTGGATTTGACAACTGGCTACCATCAGGTACGAATGAACCTAGATGATGTTTGGAAAACAATGTTCAAGACCAAATTGGGCCTTTTTGAGTGGAAAGTGATGAATTTCGGCCTCACCAATGCCCCAACCACTTTCATGAGGCTCATCAATGACATATTCAGGGCACATTTGGGTTGATTTGTGGTCATCTACTTACATGCCATTATCATCTTCAGCTGGACATAGGACACTCACATGCAACATGTCCGACAAGTTCTCCAAATTATCTAAGAACACAAGTTACAAGTCAAAGAAAATAAGTCATATTTTGGTCTAACTTGAGTTCCCTATCTCAACTCTGTGGTCAACTAAAAGGGTACTCAACCAGATCTAACCTGCATCCAAGCATTGAATAAATGGCCCCTACCTTCTTCATCTAAGGATCTCAAAATATTTCTGGGTGGCATCAATTTCTATTGTAAGTTCATTCCCTCTTTTTCACATCTTTCTCATCCTTTGCATCACCTCTCAAATACTTCTTCTACATTCATCTAGACTAAAGAAGAAACTAGTCACTTTGCTTAGCTCAAAGACACCCTCTGCTCATCCCCTATATTACATCTGTCAGACCTCTCCCAACCCTTTGAGATTGATTTTGATGCCTCACAATATGCTATTGGTGTCGTACTTAAACAGGGAGGACACCCCATTGCTTACCACTCTAAAACCCTGTTTGAGGCAATGAAAAAATATAGCACCTATGACAAGGAATTTTACATTCTGGGTCAAGTGCTCAAGCAATGGAGGCATTATTTGCTGGGTAAAGAAACAATTTTGCATACAAACCACCACCCTTTGATTTTCATCAACTCTCAATCGAAGATTCAGGAACAAAGGCACCTTAAATGGGCCTCCTATATTTAGCAATTTCACTTAGTCATCAGATATAAGAAATGAACTTCTAATAAGATGGATGATATGCTAAGCCATCCTCCCACTCCAGTTCTTTTAATTCTAGAAGTGCATTGTGATACCTATGACACATGGAAAGATAAATATGTTATTGACCCAGAATTTAAAGAGATTTGAGGGGCCTTGCAAAGTCCCATAGCAATCAATCAGACCCCCTTCCTAGACTACACTATTCAGGATGGGTGGCTCTATAAGTTGAATTTGTTATGAATTCCACACTTAAAATACCACCTCTTTCTCATCAGGGAGGCACATGCTTCAGCCTATGGGGGTCACTTCGGTACCACAAATACTATCCAACATCTGCAACGCCATTTCCATTAGCCTTCCATGTAGCCTCAAGTTGAAAAATTTATCAGAGCATATGAATTATTCTCACAATTGAAGCCCTCCAACCGAAAGCATGGGTTATATCAACCATTGCCTCTTCCTTCTCGACCTTGGGAGTCAATCTCGATGGACTTCCTCGATGGAATTCCAATAACCCAAAAGAAACATGATGTAATCTAGGTAGTGATATGCCGCTTCAAAAAAATGACACTTTTTATCCCATTCAAAAAGACTACTACAACAACGCAAACATTAGAACTCTACTTCTGACATGTCTGGCCCCATTTTGGCATCCCAAGCACTATCATCTCAGATAGATATTCTCACTTTCTCAACACATTTTGGAAGACAATATGGGCGCTATTGGGGTGCTAACTCAAGTTTTATACTACATTCCATCCTCAAACAGATGGCCAAATAGAGGTTGTCAATAGAGTCTTGGTTCATGCTCTCTGAACTCACTTTGGGCGCAACAAACAATGGGACAATTACTTGCACATTCTACAACATAGCTACAACAAGGCAACACATTCTTCTATAAGATTTTCACCTTTTGAATTCTGCTTGGGATTCCAAACAATATCTCCAACCGAGCTCCCACTCACGTGGGATCCTCAAGGTACCTTCCATCAACAACAGGAACAAATCTCAACACAACGATTTCTCCAACAAATTGCACAACGCCACACTTCATTAACAAAAGAACTTAAAAAATCTCAAGAGAATGCCAAACAACGCCATGAAAAACAAAGTAACTCCATGTCCTTTCAATTGAGGGATCAATTATGGTTACACTTGGATAATAAGAGCTTCAAAGGCCACCATCACAAGCTTTTTCCACTAAGATATGGTCCATATACCATCCTTGACAAGATTGGAGAAAATTCTTATAGGTTGGATCTGCCACCACAACTGGGAATCCACAATGTCATTAATGTAAATCACTTAAATATGTTTGAGCCTTCCCTCTTGGAAGAACCAGTCACCATCACTCATCCAGAGGACAACATTCTAGATTTCCAACTCCCATTGGCCAAAGACACTCTACTGGACACCCATAATTGCTCTACAAGGCACCAGACATACACTTCATATCTGGTAACCCGCCAAGGACAAAATCCAGCTCAGGAAAAATGGATCACAACTGAAGTATTACACAACAAGTTTCCTTACCTTCTCATGGAAGCCGAGACACTTCCATATCTAAACAAGGAGGAATTGGGCCAAGGAGGCCAACTAGGGGAACACCCACCTGGGGCGCACAAGTAAATCACCAGGGCGAAACCCATTTTCACCTTTTGATGTTATTTAATTAAGAATATCTAAATAAATGGTTCCATCGGTATATAAGGTGAACTGGGACTCAAATAAAGCATTCTCATCTTTTTCCTGAAGCTATGTGTCTCATTTGATTTTATTTCCAAGTTTACATTTTATGTTTATTGCAATTTCATTTTTGGGGTTTCTCAGGGTTAACTAGTGTGCCTTCCTTCATGGCTTCATCCTAGTGACCCCATTTTTCATGGTTCCACCTATGAGAGCAATATTACTCCGATATCTATCCAATGTGTCAGGGAGCAAATCGTTTTCCTGCAAGTTTCTAAGGCAGAAAGTAGGGCACACCAACTTGGGGTTTTGTGACCTTGCTGGTTTTTCCTTTGTTAGGATGAAGTGAGTGCGCCCTCTTCTATGGCTGCACTGAGCTTCTCTCCCTGATCCCTAGGGGTGACATTGTGATAGCCACATCCCCTTGGCCACTCTCATATCATCCTGACTTTGGATCTCCATTGCTTGGTCACCCAAACCAATGGTGCACCCATGTTTCAATTTGTTCCCCTTAGGATTTTTTGGTTAGAAGTCAGACTATGGCTTGTGTGGTCACCTTCTCCTATAGATCGTCATCTTGGGTAGATAAAATATCTTCCCAAAAAAATAATTCTTATGCTTGACTTGTGGTTTGTGAGTTTGACGGGGTTCAAAGGAAATGTGCACATGTTGGAGGTGCTCTTCCCATGTCCCATTGAAACTAAAAATCTCATCCAAATACCTAATGAAAAAAGAGCAAAGTGTGGATGAAATATATCATTAATAAATCTCATGAATTTAGAAGGAGTGTTACCAATACCGAAGAGCATCACTAATCATTCACATAATCCAAACATTGTCTCGAAATTCAGTTTCCATGTGTCATCGGTGTCATGCGAACCTGGTGATAGTCAGATGTTAGATCAAGTTTAGTGAAATATTTCACACCCTATAGGTAATCTAGTAGATTATCAATTTGGTATAGAGGACATTGGTTTTTTACTCTGATTTTTTCGAGAGACCTATAATATGTGACCAAGCACCATTCTTGTTGCTTTTTATTTGGAATAATGAAGATAGGGGAGCCACAAGGAGTTGTGCTAGGTTGGATGTGTCTAGATTCAAGTAGGGCCTTGGGATAGAATTGCACTTTAGCAACCTCAATCGGTTTTAGATGGAGGCAGTTTTGTTGGGAAGAGGATCCCCTAGAATCAAAACAATAGGGTGGTAGGTTTCCTGAAGAGGGGGAAGGTCATTGGGTAGCTCAAATATATTCATAAATTCAAGTAATGGTTGCATAGACAATATGTGTTAGGTGGAAACCAGAGTAGAGGTAATTTAGTAAATCATACCATCCTTAAAGAGTTGGTATGTGTTGTAGTGGCCATTAGAGACAACATGACACAACTGTTGATATGGGAGTTCTAAAAGAAAATCACAACAGTCTAGGTGGGGCACATCGCACTCAATGGTGTTAAAAAAGGTTGCACAAAAAATGTGATATTGCAACGAGAATTGACAAACAAATGAGGGAGGATGGATTGAACCCAACTGATATGATAGGGTCAATGATTGTTTTACATGGTTCATTGGGTGGTGAGAGTCGATGGAAGAAATCCTAGGAGTTTGGAAATGTGGGCCTTTGTCTGAATGTTATGAGTGAAGAGGTGATTCATAGAATGAGAACTAGCAACTGAAGGAGCAAGGGTTGAGTTCCTTACAACTACAGCTATATAAAATCTTGCAAAAACACACAAAAAATAGAACACAAAAGTTGTGGTTGTAAAATTCTTAATGTTTTCATTGCTTCTCGAGAGAGAGTTAAATACACAAAATTCACTAATTATAGAAAATTGATAACTCAAACCTTCTAGAGTTTTCTTAAACTATTTGGAACTAACTGAAACTCTTCTACAACTCTCTAAGCTTACAACTCTCAAAAAATAGCTAATTCTCCAAAAAAACAGTGACAAAACTAATTATATTCTAACACTCCCCCTTAATTACTACTGCAAAATGATTTAGAATTAACAAAAACCAAATTATATCTATGAAACTCAAACACATATTTTTCCATTGGATTTGTATATATGTTATCCAATTGGTCTTTTGATCTACAAAATTCCAAGTAGATTTCTCCATTGTTTGAAAGGTCTCTAATAAAATGATATATAGTATCAATATGCCTACTTTAATGATGAAAACCATGGTTCTTTGACATAGATATTGTTGATTTCTTGTCACAGTTCACTATAGTTAGTCCTTGTTTTCCTTGTAGAAGATCACCCAATACTCTATGTAACTAAACCACTTAGCAAGTTGTTGTTATTGATTCTACATACTCAGTGCCAACTGATGTAATTGTTACAATGGGATTCTTCTTGAATGCCCAAGAAATCACACTTGAACGAGGATTGAACACATACCCTAAAGTAATCTTCATGTCATCAACACTACCTGCAAAATCACTGTCAATATATCCAATCAAGAAATCATTACTAGTGTTGGAATACAATTTTACATATCATGTTGTTTCGGCGATATATCTCAGAATTCGTTTTTCAACATGCCAATGTGAATCCTTTTTGAGACTCCATGAACCTAGAAACCAAACTAATAGCATACATAATGTCTATCTTAGTGGCAGTTAGGTACATGATACTTCCACCCAATATCTTGAAGGGATTTGGATCTACATTAGGTCCCACATCCTCTTTACTGAGTTTTTTCTCCATTGCAATTGGAGTTGGTGCCAGTTTACAACTCATCAGCCTAAAAGTCTTCAACACATACATGGCATACATATAGAAGATACACATACCATCCTAGAATTTCTACAAATAGAAGTTGTGATTCCTAATTCCATATGGTTAATGTTTTTACTAAGCATGTTGCATGATATTTACGTTCCTTTTCTGTAACCAAATATCCCTGATGATACCACCATAACTATCCTAATCATTTTTTTGTATCAAACTCCAAACAACTCTCTATTTAATCTAGAACAACACCATTATCCTTCCCACTACAATCTCATGATTCCAAAATAGAATTATCTATCATTGACATTTTTCTTCCCTAGAAAGAGAAATGTAACTTCATGACATCATTAATTTCTATGAGAAGAAAACATAGCTATTCTCCAGAGAAACTTAATTTCATATCTCAACCAAAATGTTCTCATACAGTAATATTCACTTTAAGGTCTATCACCTCAAACACCACACGAGTAAAGAGATAATTGTACTTTGAGATAAACACTAATATTACCTAGAATTTCTCAGAACCTATTATACATGGTGACCTAACATCAACCTCACTATAAGGAATCAACAAATAATTATCCTATGAACATATTTGTATTCACACACCAAGGTACCCAACCATGCTTCTCGATAGTTCTGTAAAACAATAGTTTGGATATGGGATGTATTCAAGTGAATCATATTAACTATATGATTACCAATACGAGAGATTTTCCATAGTCCTCTATGATACCAAAGGATAGAGTGGTGCATCCTATATGTACAAATTTCCCACACATAATACTTTTTTTTCTTGTATATGGCAGAATCAACATCTAGGAGGTCTTGTACTCGTGTGACACGGGGTCGATTCCGACCGCTAAGACTATAACCTACAAGTGCCATATGTATGCCCCTTCCATAGGAATGGGTAAGTCGGGGGAATTTGAACTTAGAACCTCATCGAATATAACACTTCATATCACGACATTTTCCAATTGAGCTGCCTCTCGAGGGCTCAAATATTTGGAGGACATGGGGGTTGGATTTGATTCACTTATGTGTCCATAGGTCACAATATTATTTAATATAATATCTTTGGGTGCAACCATATGTTCAAACACTATCTCAAGGTGACCCCATGGCTCTAGGTTAGGCCCTCATTGGAGTTGAACCTTTCCCAAAGGTGAAAAACTTCTCGCTTTCCACCATTGGATCCAACCCGTTTGGGCATTTCCCACACATAATACTAATAAAGTCACCCCATGGGATTTGAATGTAGGAAACAAGGACTAAACATATTGTTGTGCCATGCACAGTACCCCACAATGGGCATGATTGTGATTTTCACAAAGGAAAAGAAATTTTATGATAATCTCATGAGTCATGTGCCCAAAAAAACATTTTTTTCTAACCCCTAGAGATTCAAAAATAAAACCCGTAGTTTAACACCACAATCTAGGACCATTTATATTTTCTGGTGTTAAGGTGGTGGCAGTAAAACCAACTATAGTTTATGGTATTAAAGTGGTGCCAATACTTGTTAACGAATGAATCTCATTATGTATGTGAAGAGAAATAGTATATTCACAAGTAAAATAAAGTGGTGCTAAGACCTTATTTTTCACATGGACATGTACAAATGGGATTTAATGATGAGGGTTTCCACCATAAACACAAAAAATTTACAAATAAATAGTTTGTAAATAACTTGGATCAATATTTAACATATATTATTTGGACAAATAAATGTTAAGAATTCATTAATGAGGCTTTGCATGATGATCACAACAAATTCACATAAAATTGTTTTGTAAATAACTCAATTCAATTATTTATTATTATACAATTGGATCAAATAAATACTGAATATTCATTTATAATTCATTGCATGACAAACACAACAAATATTATTTTTGTAAATAACTCAATTCAATTATTCATTTCTTAATACTATTTGAACATATAAATTCTTAAGATTCATTTGTTAGGATTTGCACAACATACTCTATCTGTGTGTGTGCGTGCGCACATGTGCACACACGCAGGATTAATGATTAAGAACATGTGTTTCCTACTAAGAGGTTACAGGTTCAAATCCAGAGGGGGGTAGGGTATGTATAACTCCATAGACATTAGTAGTCAAATCACTATGCAAAGCGGGTCCTTTGTCCCACAAATAGGGGGATCTCATACACCAATATAGTAATATAAGTACTTTGAATTGAAATTTATTTGTTTGATTAAGGATATTTTTATTGATCTTAGTAAATTATCATGAAGAACATAGAGATGGTTAAGACAATAACCTTCTCCATGAAACTTTGGTGTCCACTGGTCTTCATCTGCCCATAAAAAGTCTTCTCACAACTTGAGCATCTATGAGGTTCACATGAATGATTACTATGTCCACTTTCTCTCTCCCAGTTGCACTCTGCAGCAAGGGTTGAAGGTACAACACTCCTACCAACGTCATTAGTAGGCACATCTTGCCTAAATAGTTCTAAAAACTCTCATGCTTCACCAAGCTTCGAGTACACACTGATATAGATAAATGTGTCCATTGGATTCATTTTGCAATGGGAGGATTATGAGATGGGGGGTTCGAACTTGACCTAAGAGGACAAATAATTAGCATTGGGTCATGCATAAAATTCTCTGTCTTGTGCAGACCCAAGAAACACCCATTAGAATTGTGTAATGACCCCTATCGTTACAACTGCAAGTGAAGAAAAAAGTGAAATTTTGATTTTGGGAAGAAGGCGACGATGACAATAGTTGAACAACACAAACTGATGATGAACATACGCGTGCAGATCAGGCAACATAAAAAATGATTCAACGCACTAGCACAATGACCAATTGGGCGAAACATGCGTAAATAAATAAGATAGAAATGACTACCCGCTGATCACACAACATGACAATGCTTACAAGCTAAGGAAAACATCCATAACACTGACACAATGGTCTCGATGACCCGTCACTAGAACCTCTATGGCACACAAACACAATGCATGAAGGCGTTACAACCCAAGCACCAACAACGGACTTACAATGATCAAACAAACCCACCATGGGAAGCACAGACTCCGGCCAAGTTATCATTCACCTCTATCCAATATGGCGTGCCATGATCCCCTCATCAGGAATCATGTCGTTCCCCAGTGATAGGTGCGACAATAACCCTAGCACAACATAATCTATCTAGACCAAGGACTCTATATGAATCCAATGCACTAGGAGCCGAATTAGTGACAATAAGAATACACCCACGCCCCAAGAAACAGGTCGACAAGATGCAAGATGACGACATTCAAAGGAGAAAGCACAAGCTATTACATGACTTTGCCAACCACCAACCATTAACTGTTAAGCAAGACGTCTAAGTGCGAGGGAGTGAAATGATACCAAGCTACTATGGTCATGAATGTTATCATAAGGTGAACTAAGTTAGGCACTAAACAACAACAAGAAACTTTGATTAACAATTACCCATTGTCGATTAAATTAAGTGAACTAATGATTTACGCTTCTTATATAATAAACGACTTTGTTTTCAAACTATCAAGTCTAAATTAACAATTTAACAATATAAAACAATATTAACAATATCCATATATGACGCTATTAATATAACACTATTAACAATATTAATTTACAAGACGATGTCTATTAAATGCCATTCGGTTGTCGTTCTTTATTCCATTAGATAAACATACTGCCCTTCAATTATATTTTAAATTAGCAGTATCTATCTCTATGTAATCAATTCACTACCAGCATGTCGGGTATAATATATTCAATATTAAATCACCACGGGAATGGTAATAATGTTGTTCATTATACACTATATAACTGCCGACTATTATTATGCATAACCCATATAAAAAGAGCTGTCAATTTAATTATGATAACTGTCAACATTGTCACACAATCAAGCTGTCAAATTTAAAATTATTGTCAACGTTGTCCTTAAACATTAAAATTGCTAAGTAATAACATTTACTATCATCATATTAAAATTGTCATAAAATGAAGTTACCATTACATGTAAAACGTTGTTTCTAAAATTAAAAATCTCTGGCACACATCATACACCCCACGTTGACGATGAAACTAAGGAAGGAAATGGTGATATCACTGGGCGTGTTATGACAAGGTTGAGTGTAAAGTGGTAAGGTTGTGTGTGAAATCACAACGAAGTAATAATTTGCTAACCAACTGTCAAAAGAGTATTATTGGCTATCATTATTATATCGTAGAGTATGATAAAACTGCATATTATATTGCTATCCTAAAATCAATACATCTACTATGACATCTGAACTATATCTCTATGCCACATACTATCCTATCAATAGCCATCAATTTATTAATTACATTACGGTGATAGCATCATAAAATCGCCATGTAACTTTCAGCTACTAAACACATCATGATGATAGCCAAAAAGGGGTTGGGATATATTTAAACGGAAATGCATATGAATAAATAAAAATGCAGGCATATCACTTCAATTACATTAAAACACAGACCTTCCATTACATAAAAACGTAGGTGTATATAACGTTGTCACCTAAGATTAAATAAGCTATCAATTGTTGTGAGATAGTAATCTTGCATTCAATATAATTTAAATGCAGTTAGATAGCAATCATTGTCATTGAAGGTATAAATCCACTGTCAAATGAATGTTAAAAAAATGCAGGGGTAACAACAACGGATTCGCTAGCAT
The DNA here is from genome assembly GCA_010110895.2 of Picea sitchensis. Classification (NCBI taxonomy): domain Eukaryota; kingdom Viridiplantae; phylum Streptophyta; class Pinopsida; order Pinales; family Pinaceae; genus Picea; species Picea sitchensis. The sequence goes on along the minus strand of SNQJ01S0001295.1, from coordinate 501,248 downwards.
TCGGGGTTCAAAAAAACAAAAACGCAGCCAAAAGATGAAATACTCGTTGCTTAAACATACACTGAAGACACAGACTATACATAGGATGAAAACACAGTCTAGAAATGTGTTGAACGCAGTCTGAATAAATGTTATTTCTATCGCTACGGGTCTTATTAATATAGGTCAACTAAGTACAAAAGAAAGATATTAAATGAGTTGTTGATAACGCTGTCATAAGAAAACTGATAACGTTGCCATAAAAAGAAAATGCATATATATAATCAATTGATAACGTAGATAAAATAAATAATAATTGATAATGCCATCACAATGAAATAAATTTGTAGTCTAGAATGGTAAGTTCATAGTCCCAAGCATGGAAAATTTGCATTCCAAAAGAGGGTAAATTGCTCACTATAAAATGGTAAATCGTGGTCAATTAAATTGTAAAATGTTGTCTTTAAAATGGTAAAAGGGAGAGTTAAAAAACAACTCAGAGGGTATTAAGCAGTTTGTGGAGAGGAATGATAAGTATAGAAGAATTACTCAATCGTAAGAAGGTACAATGACAACCAGTCAACCAAGAATCCATTGACGCAGAGATGGGTAAGGGTAGACAACTGGGAAAAACATCCTTCGCTCATCATCCACACACAAAAAAGAAGGGCATTAGAATCTATAGGTCGCTATGCACCGAAGTGACGATCGTTGATTTGGCTCCTAGCCAACTGCTCAGGCATGGACTGATGATCTAGGGATGAGGAGGAAGGATAAAGCTCAATATATTCATAATAATCAATAAAACAAAACAAAACAGTCATAGCAATCATGGATCATTTGCCAAGGAAATCAATTCAATGCAGCGAGCATAAAGCTATGATGACTTTAAGTTCTCGATTAAAAACGTTGAATAAGACACATTGTTTTTTTACACAATAGAAGTATAGTAATGGAAGTGCAAGAACAATATTAATCGACCATTCAAAATAAAAAAATGTGTACCATAGCCCAATGGAACAACTTTGAGTCGTTGTCACGCGCATGCTTCATCCAACTCCCACTTGCCGACCGATGTGACTTCACCGGTACCTCCCAGCCAATTCTAGGGGTACTCTTCTTCCCCCTTGGTCCCCTGAGCTACAAATGGGCCACACACACTATACCAGAGAACAATTGGCTCCCAGCTCACCTCGCAAGGCCGAGCTACCACTCGTCATCGAGCTGGGTATCCCAACTCCCACAAGATAAGTCAATCAATTCAAAAATTCAGCAGCGTAACGTTATGCATCTAGAAGAGATCCATACTCCTCCTCCTCAATCATTTTTATAGAGTTTCTAAGTGATTTCTTTCCCAAATTTCTGTTTAATTTATTTTTCATTAAATTAATTCAGAAAAAAACATCCCCCATACACATGTCACCCATCCCAGTAGTTGCACCATAAATTAATTTCATTAATTATTTAATTAATCCTATTTCCCTCACCCACCTAAAAGAATTCCTAAAATCTCTCCTTGGTGTGCCCATATTCCCTTACACAATTTAAATGACTTATGCCCTTACTAAATTCCTAGTTGAGTTAATATTTAGTGAGTTCTTAAAGGTGAGATTCCTTACTAAGTTAGTCATTCTACTTTTTCCTCATGTTTCCCTTTTTCTTTATGTTTCCCCTTTTTCCCTTAGTTTCCTATTTCTTTAAGTTTCCCTCTTTTCCCTTCTTAACTAAAACTCAAATTAGCAAGTGTAGACAAATCACCCTTTTACCCCTTTTTCTTTTTAATTAATAAATTTTAATTAGCATATGTATAAAAACAATCAATTCCCTTTTAAAATTTTAATCCCTCAATATAATTTAATTTTAATAAATTAATTGAATTTCTTACCCCCATCTCCTCACATTTTTAATTATGAATATTATTTTTGACCAAAAGTGTCACTGAGACTTAGATTTTAATTTCACTAGGTTGGGCGACATTTTTATTAGGGGAATCATTTTTAAATCTTACTTGACACATCATTCGTTCTAAGGTCATCTAGGTTTATTCACTTACAAATTAAAAAAAATGTGACGTGCCCTTCAGGAAGCACTACGTGCTCCAAGGTTTCCACTCGTCACTTTACGTTTACCTCGTGCGACGTGCCCTTTAGGATGCACTATGTGCTCCAAGGGTGCCACTCGCCTTCTTCCATTTTCCTTGCTCAGCGTGCCCTTCAATACACACTACGTGATCCAAGGCTGCCACTCACCTCTTGGCTGACTGGGTAGACATCAAAAACCCCTGGACCCAATACTCCGCTAGATGATCTTCTGGGAGACTAAGGGCCTCTAAGGAATAAGGCCCTTTCCTTATTGCATGCCCCTTAGAATCATCACGAGCGACTATTGCAGTCTACCCTCACGACATCGTAGGTCTTCTCAAACTAGGTAATCGTTAACCTATAGTTCGAGCCATGGAGGGAGTGCTAGTAGGTTGTGGTAGGGCTGTTGTCCACACCTCTCCCTCAACGTATCTGGTTGTCATGCATGACCCCTCTACTCCACATGTGAATCTGGTCGGCAAGCTATCGTTAGCCTGCATCATTAAAGAATCATGTCAGAAATAAATTAATCATCATAACATCTAATCAAATGTGCATATGTCATATAAAAAAAATCAAACCCCAATAGTCCACTCCCTTATTTGATCCAGATTCCAAGGGGTTTCATCGATGCCTCTGCATCCTCGAGGTCCAAGTCCTGCACACTCAGGAGAACCCATTCAATAGCACCTGTCTATGTAAATACACAAAATAACATATCATCACATCCATAATGCTTCATAATCATAATCAAATGACCAATAGTATAATAATCCGGATCACTTGCAAGCAAGTGTCCTCAAAGAATAAGTTCGCTCAATGCATGCAAGACCAGGATGTTACATACACCCCTCTTGGTCTAAACTTCGTGTTGAAGTTTTATAGTATATAAGTGCCGAAATAATGTATATCACAATATCATAAGTCTATATATCAAACAAAAATGGACACTGCTGCCGCATATCATATGTGTCCTCCCAAGTCGCCGAGTGCAGACTATAGTTGTCCCACTGGACCTTGACCTGATATATTGTTCAACGTCGTAGTTGTCGAATGCGATGATCTAAGATGTGGATCGACTCAACCATAAGTGCCCCCTCATCCGACACCTGGAAGGAACTCATGTCAATAACATGTGTAGGATCACCAATTTAATATCTCATAACAGATATGTGAAAAGAGCCATGCATATGCCTCAAAGAATCAGGCAAGGCTAGTTGATAGGCCATTGGCCCCTTCCTCTCCACAATCTTGAAAGGTCCCACAAACCAAGGAGAGAGTTTATCTCCCTTTCCAAACTTTATCCAACTCTTATGCAGTTTTACTTGCAAGAAGATTCGATCGCTAACTTCGTAACTATGGTCGACACGATGCGCATCGACATAACTCTTTTGTCGATCCTGTGCTTCTTTGATCCTTTTTCTTATTTTTTTCATTTGATCTTCCATTTTTTGGATCGCTTCTGGTCCCACCAGGACCCTATCCTCAAGTCGATCCCAACTCAAAGGCGTCTGACACGGTCGCCTATAAAGAAACTCGAAAGGTGCCATCTTAATGGTGCTTTGGTAACTGTTGTTATAAGCGAATTCTACCAGCCGAAATAATTCTTCTCAACACTTATGTTGGTCCATAACATACATGTGCAACATGTCTTCCAAGATATGGTTTGTTCGTTCAGTCTGCCCATCTATCTCAGGGTGATACACAGTACTAAGTTAAGTTGGGTTCCCAAGGCCTCTTGGAAACTAGTCCAAAATCGTCCAGTAAACACCGATCCTTGATCAGATATAATCCTCTTAGGCACACCATGCAGCCTCACTATCTCACTGATGAAAACTCTAGCTATTCCAGGTGATTGATACATTGTACGCACAAGAATAAAATGAGCACTCTTCATCCGAGTGTCGACTACCAAAAAAATCGAGTCATGTCTCCTTGCCATCAGTGGCAATCCAACAATGAAATCCATCGAAATGACCTCTCATTTCAATTCTGGAATAGCGTGTGGCTGTAGTAGTCTTGTTGGATTTCTATGTTCATCCTTCACCTGCTGACATTCTAGACATCTGGCCACATAGCTGACTATGTCTTCCTTCATTCCTTTCCAGAAGAATAAGGGTTTAAGGTCCACCCTCATCTTCATGACCCCTGGGTGAGCCATGTACACTGCTCTGTGAGCCTCATTTAGAAAAAAACTCCTCAAATAATCATTCGGTGGTACGTAAATCCGATTTTTAAATATCAATAATGTACCATCATGGTATTTTGTTTGATAAAATCCTTGACCTCTTTGTACCAGTCATCATCACACTATAAAGTTAGAATATTTTCATGTATATCTGTCTAAAGAGGCAACACCAAAAACATGTGTGGTCTCCGACTCAATGCATCTGCCACTCGGTTCACTATCCCCTTTATGTAAGTAATTTCAAAATCCTACTCGATAAGCAATTTTGACCAATGCCATTGTTGTTCGTTCAGGTTGCTTTTCATAAAGATGTGTTGTAACCCATAGTGGTTCATTTGTAGTTCAAATTTTCATCCAATAAGGTAGTGTCTCAAAACTCTAAAGGCATAAACAATGGCTAACAACTCCAAATCGTGCATTGCATAGTTCTCCTCATGCCTTCTCAGTTTCCTTGAGATGTAAGCGATCACTCGATCGTCTTGCATCAAGACTCCACCTAAGCCTTCCTTGGATGCGTCAGTGCATACCAAGAACTCTGCATCCATGTCAGGGACCTTTAGTATCGGTGTTGTTGTCAACATCTCCTTGAGCCTCCGAAATGCCTCCACGCATTTATCAGTCCAAACAAACTTCTTGTTCTTCTTCTGCAATTTCATGATCAAATTTTCTTTCTTTGAAAATGCCTCGACGAACCGTCGATAGTATCCTTCTAAACCCATGAAAATATGCACTTCCGAGACATTCGTCGATGCAGGCCATTCCATAATAGCCTCGACTTTTGCTGGATCCATGACGACACCTTTGTCAGAGATGACATGTCGTAAGTAGTGAATCTTTGATTGATAAAATGAGAATTTAGACAATTTCCCATACAATTTGTTCTCTCGTAGACACTGTAGTACCAAGAGAAAGTGCTCGTCATGCTCCTCCATCATCCAAGAGTAAATCAAAATATCGCCAATGAATACTTGGATGAACTTGTCCAAGTATTCGTGGAACACCCCTTTCATCAAACTCATAAATACCCCTGGGGCGTTCATTAGTACAAATGGTAACACAATAAACTTGTAATGTCCAAACCTCATCTTAAATGCGGTCTTGAGGACATCATCCTCCTTGATCTGTAACTGGTGATACCCTGATCTCAAGTCGATATTTGAAAACACCACCGCACCCTTCATCTAATCAAACATATCATCAATCCTTGGAAACAGATACTGATTCTTTATCGTTGCCTTGTTCAATTGACAATAGTCAATGCAGAGTCTTCAAGACCCATCCTTCTTTCATATGAAAATAGTAGGCGCAATCCATGGTGACACACTTGGACGTATAAGTCCTAGGTCCAACAACTCCTTCAGTTGCATTCTCAACTCCTGTAACTCTAGGGTTGACATACGATAAGGCATTCTCGCTATTAGTTCATTCCCTAGTTTCAGGTCTATGGTAAACTCCAATTCCCTCTCCAGTGACATCCTAGGTAAATCCTCCGGGAAGATGTCTGCAAATTCTCTCACCGCCGGAAGCTATCCTAGACCATCTGCTACTCCCTTTTCATTTAACGCAAGGACCGCATAAAGATTACACTCGTTGCACATGCTCTTTCGTAACAATAAGGAAGATATGAACCTCAGGGAAAATCCCTATTTCTGACCTACAATCACACATCTCTGTCCCTTGTCATCGATCAAGCTCAATCGTTGCGTCTTAGAATTGAGTATCGCCTCATGTGATTCCAACCAGTCCATACTGATCATGACATCATAAGATCCTAAGATCATTATGTACAGGTTGGCCCTGGTGACAAACTCTCCTAGGTTAAGGGTACAACCCGTAACCTTTCCTCCAACCTTCTATTTGGCTCCCAAAGCCATCTCTACAAAACTAAACTCATCATGTTCGACTGCCTTTACCTTAATCCTCTTTAGCGCAGCACCGGAAATTAAAATATCAGTAGCACCGGGATCTATCAAAATACTAAGGCTCTGGTCAACGAAGGTACCTGACGTCTCGAGCACAGTCGATCGGTGATTTTCCTGGCAGTTATTCACCATTGCATGAATCTAATGGGCCTTGCCGAAATCTCCCACGGTAGTGGGTCCGGGTGATCCATATTCTCTAGTCCTATCCACTGGGCAATTGTGCTGGTAGTGTGGCTCCCCACATGTCCAACACCCCTTCTTCAGTGTAGTACTCTTGGTACCCGAAGTAGAAGCCGACAACCCACCGACCTAGAATCTTGATCTGTTCTGTTGAACATGTCGAAACTGTTGTTGTTGCGACTGATGTTGTGGTCCTTGGTAAGGAGAACGGTGTGGTGGCATGGGTCATAGAGGTATATTTAAAGTGGATCCTCTCTATAATCCATGATATCTTGGCGTATGTGTTATATTTTTTGCATGGGGGTTCGAGGGCAGCGCCCCCAATTTTTTTTCTGCATCGGGACTACATTTTTTCTACCTCGGGACTGCATTATATTTAGGTGGTTTTTTGGCACATGGTTTCTTTTCCGATGGTTTTCTATTTCGAGTTAAGGAATTAAGTTTTTGGACTAATCCGGGTCATTGGGTTAGGTTTTGGGATGTCGTTGGCTCCTATATGTATTTTGTATTGTAAACATTGTAACACAATGAATGAATATAGAATATCCTAGTTTTCCCGGTTTGGGTTTCCAGGGGAAAAATATCTGTGTAATTTTTGTATTTTCCATTGTATATATTTTGTTCTTTTTTTGAATATCTGTTTGCAGTAGATATTTTACAAGGTTAGAATTTACAGTATGTCTAGCTAGTGTCTCATGTTGCTGCATGTTGGTCACTATGATTGCTTATTTAACTAAACAATAAAGTGCTACATAAATTGTCAACCCAGGGAAGTCTTTTTATTTCAAAGGTAATCACGCACTATATATGCTCAATCTCAAAAGAAACCTAGAGTTGTATTGAAAAACATATTAATCACACTTGCCTTGAACAAACTGAAGTTCTAACTTGAATTACAGGAAAGCAATCTACCTATTGCAGAGTTCGATGTTTAAAGGAATAATTGTCCAAAGAATCCTATATTACATTAAGGAAATAACAAACTAGAAAATAAATCCTTCAAGACACTGCAAAAGGAAAGACCAACTATTCTATAACCAGAGAACATGACCCTATTCCCAAAGCAGGAATTTTCAACACCTATTTCCGATCACCACACTTTTATGAACTCATTGCTAATTGAAATGATTGACACACACTGAACACTAGCTACCTCTTAACAGAGAACAGGACCCTATTCCTCAAGCAGGAATCTTCAACACCTGTTTTTGATTAGCACACTTTCATAAACTCACTACCAATTGAAATAATTGACATGCACTGAAGGCTAACTATCTCTAACAGAGAACAGGACCCTATTCCCCAAGCAGGAATCTTCAGCACCTGTTTCCGATTAGCACACTTTCATAAATTCACCAAACAAGATTGATAACTAGAGTGATTTACAATTACCCAAACATGAATCATATGAAAGAAATGTAGCAATCAGTAAAGAAGAATTCAGTAAAGTAGTGTTTCAGCAAAACACAGTTCAGTAAAGTAGTGTTTCAACAAAACATAATTTAATCTTGAGGCATGAACAGAAATAACACTAACACACTATAAAGCTAATGGGTGAATCTTGTGAAGAAGGTGGGCCCTCCCTTCTCACAAGATTCCTCTGAAATGAAAGGAAATAGAGAGAAATGTTCAGAACAATCTTTTATTCATCTGCCAACTATATCATATTACAATCTAAAGTAAAATACGTCCTTCTTTGTAAAATCATTTCTTAGTTAAAACAGAAGGTGATCTCTAATGATGATTTCCTCTTATTTAAAGAGGAGAATCCCTTCGATACAATTTGATCAACAATTTACAGGTGTACATCTGAGTCCTATTCTTAGTCAGATTGGCTTTCTAAACTGGAATAGGATATCCTATTCTCCCGCAACAAAAATGCTATTACAAGTGTTGAGTGAGGTCTTGTTGTTGTGGCTGGAGTAACAACTTCTTTATTTGTCTTCTTGTTACTGTTGTTGTATGTTGTTTCAGCATTGAAAATCATGGGCTATTTCAGCCACAAGATTTGCGTTCTGACTATTTCAGCAACTTGGTTTCAGGCAGTAGCGATGGTTAATGCTAGCTCACGGTGTGGCTGTTGTGGTCAATGTAACAGTTTTGTGTTTCTGTTTCAGCATCATAGACCACAGACTGTGTAACAGCTTCTTCTGTGTGAGTTATTGTTTCAGCATCGTTGACCACAGACTGTGTAACAACTTCTTCTGTGTGAGTTGCTATTTCAGCATTGTTGACCACGGAGAGTGTAGCAGCTTCTTCTATGTGAGTTGTTGTTTCAGCATCGTAGTCCACAGACTGTTTCAACCATAGGGGTTGCGTGCTTTAACTGTTTCAGCAACAGGCCTCAATGTTAATTTTCAGTTTGAACTGTTTCAGCACTTATACATTTCTGATCAATGGTTAAGTACGAGAATAATGTAAAATTATATGCAAAACAGATTAAACATATAGTAAAGAGAAGATAATTATATACCTTTGGAAATATAGGGTAAGGTGATAATGTGAGTTTAAATGTGAGTGAAACAAGGGTGTAAAGGTAGCAAAAATTGTGGGCAAAAAGGTACATTGTACGGTCCTAACACTGCACACCATATGACGCCTGCCCTAGTTGTCTCGCTAGAGTCCTTCTTTGACCCCCTCTAATAATCTCCTCCTCTGCTATGAGGGCCTTCTAGACGACATCATGCAAGGTTCGCAGCATCAGAATCCTAACCTTTGCATGAATGATAACATTAAGGCTAAACAAGAACCTGTTTACCTTAAGTTTCTCAGTATTAAGGTGTGGAGCATATCGAAGAAACTCCTTAAAACGAGCTTCGTACTCACGCACCATACGATCGCCCTATCACAAGGCATTGAACTCGTTGAGCTAACACTCAATGAATTCCTCTGATAAGTACCTCTCTCAGAACCGCTCCTCGAACAATTCCCATGACACGTCTTCGACGACCATGTTCAATTGTGGTAGGAGCGTCTTCTACCATAGAAGATAACTCCCCTTCAGTTGAAAGAACTCCATGCAGACCTTCATGTTGGAGGTATAGTCGCGATGTGAAAATCACATTGCAAAATTCACCAACCATGCTTCGGCGACTGCACCGTCCGGGGCACCAAAGAACTCAGAAAATTTGACCTTCTCGAGTTTGCGGTGAATGCTACCAGTACCGACCGGAGCGTGCGGTGGACCCTTAGGGGGTGCCGATGCCCTGGCCTCATGTTTGTCCAAACAGTTGATCAGTGCCTCAGACATGTGCTGAAAGGACCTCATCAACCCAACCACATCACCCACCGCTATCTTCTCCTTCTCGACAACCTATTCGTCTCCCTAGGGGTTAGACCCCTCAGGTGTCGATGCTACTAGAGGCGTCGCGCCTTCTCCCCTAGCACCCTGTTGTCTGCCTCCGCGACGTCCTCTAACCATGATTACCTGCATGGATACAAGTCATCTTAATTAGTAAGATTATAATCAAATATGACATCAACGAGAGTTGTAGTGATCCTAAGTCATGGGTTGAACCCCGCTCTGATACCATATGTAAGGACCCCTATCGTTATGACTACAAGCAAAGAAAAAAGTGCATTTTTTTTGTTTTTAGGTAAGAAGGCGATGATGACAATAGTTGAACCACACAAGTTGACAATGAACACACACACATAGATCAGGAAACAGACAACAACGAATCAACACATTAGCACAATGATCAACTGGGCGAAACATGCGTAAATAAAAAAGATAGAAATGACTACCCATCAATCACACAACATGACAATTCTTACAATCTAAGGAAAGCATCCACAATCCCGACACAATGGTCTCAATGACCCATCAGTAGAACCTCTATGGCACACAAACCCAACGCATGAAGGCGTTACAACCCAAGCACCAACAATGGACTTACAACGATCAAACAGACCAACAACATGAAGCATAGACTCTAGCCAAGTTATCATTCACCTCTATCCAATAGGGCACTCTATGTTCCCCTCATCATAAATCATGTCGTTCCCCAGTGATAGGAACGACAATAATCCTGGCGCAACATAACCTATCTGGACCAAGGACTCTAGATGAATCCAATGTGATAGGAGCCGACTTACTGACAAGAAGACTCCACCCACGCCCCAAGCAATAGGTTGAAAAGATGCAAGATGACGACATTCAAAGGAGAAAGCACAAGCTATTAGACAGCTTTGCCAACCACCAACCATTAACTATTAAGAAATATGTCTAAGTGTGAGGGAGTGAACTCTTACCAAGATACTATGGTCATAAATGTTATCATAAGGTGAACTAAGTTAGGTGTTGTAAAACAACAACAAACATTGATTAACAATTACCCATTGTCCATTAAATTAAGTGAACTACTGATCTACGCTGCTTAGATAATAAACAAATTTGTTTTCAAACTATCAAGTCTAAATTAACAATTTAACAATATGAAACAATATTAACAATATCCATGTATGACGTTATTAATATAACACTATTAACAATATTAATTTACAACACGTTGTCTATTAAATGCCATTCGGTTGTCATTCTTTATTCCATTAGATAAACAGACTGCCCCTCAATTATATTTTAAATTAGCAATATTTATCTCTGTGTAATCAATTCGCTACTAGCATGTCGGGTATACGACATTCAATATTAAATTGCCACGGGAATGCTAATAATGTTGTTCATTATACACTATATAATTCCCGACTATTATTATGCATAAGCCTTATAAAAAGGGATGTCAATTTAATTATGATAACTGTCAACATTGTCACACAATCAAGCTATCAAATTTAAGATTACTGTCAACGTTGTCCTTAAACATTAAAATTGTTGAGTAATAACATTTACTATCATCATATTAAAACTGTCATAAAATGCAGTTACCAATACATGTAAAACATTGTTTCTAAAATTACAAATATCTGGCACACATCATACATCCCATGTTGTCGTTAAAACTAAGGAAGGAAATGGTGATATCGCTGTACGAGTTATGACAAGGTTGAGTGGAAAGTGGTAAGGCTGTGTGTGAAATCGCTGCAGAGTAATAATTTTCTAACCAATTGTCAAAAGAGTATTATTGGCTATCATTATTATATTGCAGAGTATAATAACACTGTGTATTATATTGCTATCCTAAAATAAATACATCTACTATGACATCTGAACTATATCTCTATGCCATGTACTATCCTATAAATAACCATCAATTTATTAATTACATTACGGTGATAGCATCATAAAATCACCATGTAACTATCAGCTACTAAATACATCATGGTGATAGCCAAAAAGGGGTTGGGATATATTTAAACGAAAATGTAGATGAATAAATAAAAACATAGGCATATCCCTTCAACTACATTAAAACGTAGACCTTCCATTCCATAAAAACACAGGCGTATAGAATGTTGTCACCTAAGATTCAATAAGCTATCAATTGTTGTCATATAGTAATCTTGCATTCAGTATAATTTAAATGCAGTCAAATAGCAATCGTTTTCACTGAAGGTATAAATCCACTAACAAATGAATGTTAAAAAAATCCATGGGTAACAACAATAGATTCGTTGGCATTCGAGGTTCAAAAAAACAAAAATGAAACCAAAAGATGAAATACTCATTGCTTAAACATACGTTGAATACACAGACTATACATAGGCTGAAAACACAGTCTAGAAATGTGTTGAACACAATCTAAATAAATGTTATTTTATCGCTATGGGTCTTATTAATATATGTCATCTAAGTACAAATGAAAGCTATTAAAGGGGTTGTTGATAAAGCTGTCATAAGAAAACTGATAACGCTTCCATAAAAATAAAATGCAGATATATAAATAACTGATAACGTAGATAAAAAAAATAATAATTGATAACTCTATCACAATGAAATAAATTTGTGGTCTAGAATGGTAAGCTCGCAGTCCCAAGAATGGAAAATTCGCAGTCCAAAAGAGGGTAAATTGCTGAATGTAAAATGGTAAATCGTGGTCAAGTAAATGGTAAAATGTTGTCTATAAAATGGTAAAACACAGAGTTAAAAAAAAACACAGAGGGTATTAAGCGGTTCGCGAAGAGGAATGATAACTATAGGAGAATTACTCAATCACAAGAAGGCACACCGACAATCAATCGACCAAGAAACCATCGACGTAGATATGGGTAAGGGTAGATAGCTGGGAAAAACATCCTTCGCTCATCATCCACGCACAGAAAAGCATGGCATTAGAATCTATAGGTCACTATGCACTGAAGTGATGACCATCGATTCAGCTACTAGCCAACTGCTTAGGCGCGGACTGATGATCTAGGGATGAGGACGAAGGATAAATCTCAATATCTTCATAATAATCAATAAAACAGATCAAAACAATCATAGCAATCAGGGATCGGTTGCCAAGGAAATCAATTAAATGCAACAAGCATAAAGCTATGATGACTTTAAGTTCTCGATTAAAAACGCTGATTAAGACACATATTTTTTTTACACAATAGAAGTACAATAATGTAAGAGCAAGAACAATATTAATCTACCATTCAAAATAAAATCATGCATACCGTAGCCCAAGGTGACAGCTTTGAGTTGTTGTCCCACACGCGCTCCATCCAACTCCCTCTTGCTGACCGATGTGACTTCACTGGTACCTCCCAGCCAATTCTAAGGGTACTCTTCACCCCCCTTAGCCCCCCGAGCTACAAAGGGGACACACACACTAAACCAGAGAACAACTAGCTCCCAGGTCACTTCGTAAGGCCGAGCTACCACTCGTCACCGAGCTAGGTATCCCAACTCCCAAAAGATAAGTCAGTCAAGTAAAAAATTTAGTAGTGTAACATTAGGCATCTAGAAGAGATCGATACTCCTCCTCCTCCATCCTTTTTGTAGAGTTTCTAAGTGATTTCTTTCCCAAATTCCCATTTAATTTATTTTTCATTAAAATAATGTATAGACATGTTATGTTATGATGTTATGTTATTTAATATCTATGTATAGACATGTTTTATTGATGGGTTTCTCGTGAGTGTGCAGGGCACTTGACAGATCGATGATGCCAATGGAATCAATGGACCTCCTTGGACTCTGGATCGAGTCAGAGAGTGGACTATATATGGCTAACAATTTATTGATAATCAGACTCACATAAGAAGTAAAGGGGCCATGCACGACAACCAAATATTGAGGAAGAGGTGTGACAACAGCCCTGCCACAACCTACTAGCACTCCCACAGTGGCTCGGATTGTAGGTTAACAATTACCTAGTTTGAGAGATCTACGATGTCATGAGGGCAGACTGAGACAGTCACTGATGAAGATTGTAAGGGGCGCGCAATAAGGCATGGTCCTTATTCCTTATAGGCCCTTAGTCTCTCGCAAGGTCATCTGATGGAGTGTTAACTCCAAGAGTTGGACAACTAAAAAAATCAATCAAATGAGAGTAGCACCGTTGGAGCACATAGTTCATCTTGAAGGGCACGTCCCATAATTAAAACTTGAAAAAAGGCAAGTGGAACCCTTGGAGCACGGAGTGCATCTTGAAGGGCACATCACGATCTTTAATAAAGGTGAGTCAATGAACCTAGGTGCCTAGAAAACAATATTTGTTTTGACATGGTCAGAATTAAAATAATTATTAAATGAGTAATTTTTATTAATTATAAAATCTGCTTAAAAATTCTAAGCCTAGTTTAAAAATCTAAACCTAAGTCTAAAGTGGGTAAGAAGATAAAAATTTAAACTATAAATTTAATAAATGATGGGGGATGAAGAAAAATCAAGTTAGGAATTGAAAGAGTAAAGCTTTGTATCTAAAGATTTAATTATATAAATGTGTTTAAAAGCATACCAAATTGGAACTAAGATAAGAAAGGAAATATATATAAAAAGAAAGGAATCTAGTCTAGTCTAATTAAAGAACTTTCTTAAATTAAACACAACTAAGTCTTAGAAAGGCATCATCCATTAAAAGGAAATAGAGGGAATAAAGGGATAGATAGAAGCACATTTAGGAGCATTTTTACGATGGGTGAGGGAAATTGACATTTAATTAAATTAAATAGTGAATTTTTGGTGCAACTAAGGGATCGCATGACAAATGTACGAGGGATATTAATTCCTAATTAATTAAAAAAAATGAATTTAATGTGCAATTGGCAAGTGGACACTTTGAATTTTTTTATAAAAGAAATGTCTACGAAGAGGATTGGATCATTACTAGTATGCGTAAATTATTATGTCGGAATTTCTTTGACTGATTTTTCTTGTGAGAGTTGGCATACCCATCTCTAAAAAGAGAGAGTGGTGGCTTGGCCTTGCAAGGGGAGATGGGAGCTAGATTTTTTTAGTTGTGTTTGTGCATGGCCCCTTTGCAGCTTGGGGGGCTAAGGGGGAAGAAGATTACCCCTAACGTTGGCTGGGAGGTACCGGTGAGGTCTTCACGATTAGTAAGAAGGGAGCGGAACGGAGCACAAGCGCAAGAGATCATCATCGACTTCTCACCTTCGGTTACAGTATTTTTATTTAAATTTGTAATCGCAATGGCTTAATTTGTATAATCTAGTTTTTTCTTTTACCTGCGTACCTGTGTGAGATATTAAGATCAAGAGATAAGCTCCTAGATGATTTTATAAATGTTAGAGGCAGATTCCTAATAGTTTCACCGCCATTTTTAATGTAAATCAAAGCTTGAACGTATACATATATAAATGTTTGACTACCATCATTGTTAATTTCAAATCTGAGTTGTTGTTGAATATATACATATATAAATGTTTGACCATCGCCATTGTTAATTTTAAATCTAAGCTTGAAAGTTTACATACAAAATGTTTGATGATCGCTTGGTTAATTTCAATCTTCTACACACAGAATGTTTGATCATTGCCCTTTAATTTGAAACTAAGTTTGTATTGTCCGATCCATAAAACATTTTTTTCCAAATCGAAATTTCTCTCTAATGAGGTCACTGCGAGCTAAAATTGATATCGAACTGATAAAAAATTCTCTTGATCCTTACCCACGTTTTTTCTTACTCTCTAGCGAAGTTTTACTCTGCCAATGCACACACCACCTCTACGTTTTTTGTTGAAGAATCGAACGTGGAGAATTTTAATAGGGGGTTCGAGTTTGAGAGTGGAGGAGGAAACCAAGGGTCCAAAGCCGAGTTGGGGCAGATCTACATACGGTCTGAGGAGAATTATAGTTGAGTAGTAGAAGGAAAAAAGATTTTTTTGTCCGGTGGAGTCGAAAACAGGGATGTCGTCGAGGAGGGTAGCCAAGAACGAGGAGAAGAAACTTCCACGGAACAAAGTGCGGGTAGAGGTTCAAGACTGGTAGAAGTAGTGAAGTTCCCAAGGAGAGGGGAAGAGGTGTCTCTCACAAATCTGTGCCCCAAAATAGGTTCAAAAAGGTTCGATCCAACGAGAATAAAGGGGGGTTTCGAGGCGGCAAGGTCAATAGCAGAAGCTCAGACGGATCAAGAGAGTAATCCACTAAGTCTTTACAATTCTCCATATCGCTGACCAAGACCACAGATGGATTTGTCAACCATCGCTAAGGAAATTTTTGTGCCTAGGAAAGGAGGCTGACAGAGGGAGAAGGGGGGTTTTGGGCCTACAGAGCGAGTGTAAACAATAGAGCCCCTCATGAGTCAAAGGAAAAGGGGAAAGAAAGAAAGGAGAAGGGACAAGGAGAAGGGACAAGGAGGAAGCGGGGGGACCAGAAAATGAAAAGGAGGCCATAAAAGGGAACGACACGAAGAGAAAGCAGGACTGCAACCCTAACACTCAGGCTTGTAATCCTGTGGCCATATGCATGCACTCATCAAATCTAAAGACGCATACCCCCACAATCATCTATGAGAGTTCGTTTTCAACTCTCTACTTTAACAATTTTATACATAAGCATCCATATTTGATCAACCCTATTGGTTTTAGTAATCCTTTTTTGTTACTTGAAAAGTTATAACTCATCACCACTTTTCTATTTATTATTCTTCATCCCAAGGAAAAGTTGAGGTTTATAAAGGAAAATGAAAGAGAGAGACAAGTTACAATACTAAAAGAAAGAAAAGAGTATGTAATTAAAGAAAAAGTAGTTTAAATCAATCTTAGATTTTTAAAGATTTAATTTTTTGAAATTTGATAGATTTAAAGTTAAAATTAATTTAAATTCATTAAAATATTAATTACACTTAAATACAATTATTTAATACAATTTATTTATTTTTTAAGCTATACATTTTCTTTATAATATTAAAAAAAATGTTAATAGTAAATAAAACATAGTAAAAAAATAATAACAATCCATCCATCTTAATCATATATTATATTTTAAGATCGAATATTAATCTATTTTAATCATATATTATATTTTAAGATAAAAGTTTAACTTTGGTAATATTAATATATTTTAACCATTAAAAATAAAAGATTATTTTTCATAATATTAAAAAAATATGAACTTAGTAAATAAAACATAATAAAAAATAATAACCACTGATCTATTTTTAACCATTTTAAAACAAAAGTTTATGTTTTATTTTTAACCATAAAATTAAAGTCTTGCACTCAGCACATTTATGATTCACAAAATGATAGGGAAGATTCAGAGCACATTATTGATTCACAACTTGATAGGGAAGATTCATAAACCAAAGAGTAAACACTATACTAAAATCCCAATTTGGAACAACTAAAATCTAAATTGCAATCGTTTAAACATTCACAACCGTGAAATTTATACTTCAACATTTATGATTTTCCTGCATTGTATCTAGATTTTCGCTCAATTAGTTCAGAAGATATTGAGCATGCACACACATCAATGACAATGATGCGACGAGAAAAACTAGATCAGCTAGCCATATTAGAGATAAATATTGATACTGGTCAGTTCAGGGTGGCGTTTGCAATTAGTGTGGGGTGTGGCATTGGAGTTCTCCTTGTGCAGAGAGTGTCAAGATGGGGAGTTGTGAATGTCCCGTCCAAAAACAATTTCGCTATCTTTCCGTAAGCTGCGTCAGTCAAATGAAACCCATCCCAGTTGAAATATTGTTGAGGATTGGCACACGGAACTGCTCTTCCTACCCCGCATGTTATATTCGGATTGAAATTGTATCGACCACCCGCTCCACAACAAGTCCGTAAAACATTTTTCCGCAGCCCTGGATGCATAGATGCAACCAATGATCCATTCCAGTCAATTCAACAGTAAGGACGGAAATGGAATGGAGGAAAATGAATTAATTCAAAATAAAGAATTTTCCTCTTACCGAAAGACAGTGGAGACTGTAAAACTCTGAGGGCCGCTCCGTAATAGTCTCCAAAGACAAATTTAACTTGTGGATGCTCTACTTGCAACTTTGCCACTCGCGCTCTCAGAAGATCATTCCCCTTTTTGGCAAAACTGTTAAACCTCGGCATGCACCCCATTTTGTTCATGGCTTCTCCATGTCCAGATGAAGTTGAAGCGTATAGTGTTAAATATGAGGGCGAGCAGCCGATGGGCAAGTTGTTTTGAACTAGAATCTTCTTTGCACCGCCCACCTTAATCAGTGTCTGTAACAAAGTCCAAATCCAAATATAATAAGTATATAGATAATATAATTTAAATCTACGGTTTAGTGAGACGTTCAGTACTCGAATGGATAACAAACGTCTTTATTTAAGATAACATTTTATTTGTACAATAAAACACCCTTCTACACAATTATTTAACTCCACACAGATGTATATAACCTAACCGTCCAACACAATTATTTAACTGTACAAAAGTGTATATAACCTAACCCTCTAATAGAATTATTTAACTCTACAAAAGTGTATATAACCTAACCCTCTAATACAATTATTTAACTCTACAAAAGTGTATATAACTTAACCCTCCACATAAAGTACACAATTAAATGCCCATACTTACCACTAACGCTTTCACGATCTTGTCCACGACTAAAGGGACAAAGGTAGAGATTTCTTCCATGTCTCGACGCTGAAAGAATGGATTGTTGTAGTCGTTTCCGCCTATCTCCCCCATCAGGAACAATGCGTTTGCAAAATGCTCGTTACAGTCTACATCACGGAATTGCAGAGCAAACAAACAATTATTCTCCATCCACCGGTTGAGTTGATTTGGAATCAGTCAGAGCTTAATAAATCATAAACAAATCAAATTATCAAATCATAAAAACAAAACTGCCAATCAAATTAATTATCTGGTTCCAAAAAATAGAAATATTGAAGAATGAAGCAGCAGCACCTCCTCGGAAGGTCGTACAGAACTTTTGTCTTTGCCATAGAAACCACTGAATCTGAGTGTCGAGTGAAAATGGAGTCATAAGCGGCCCTATATTCTTGGCTTTGAAGAAAGTAGGTTTCAAGGCTGTGGCTCCAGCCACTGCGAAGTTAACACCGCCGCTGAATTTTGAAGTGTTTCTTATCCTCAGATACGGATCTAAGAACGGCAGACCGGAAGCTTGTGCTGCTCAACAAAATTTACATGATGAAAATGAAAGAAACCAAATCCGTCAGCAGTCACGCTCTCTCACTCTCTCTATCACGCTCTCTATACAGAAACAATTAACAAGTACTTTTTATTTTCAAAAGGTTTCAGCTGCATACCGATATAATCAACGATCAGTCGTCCGTCCGAGAAGCGGCCTGTTGCTTTGCCAAAATATGTTTCGCCATAAGGCAGATTACCAGCACGATCACCAGCAGCTGCCGCTAACAAATTCCCTGTATCGGCCAGAGAATCTCCAAAACTGTATATAGCACTGTAACAAGCTCTCACTTTACCTTTCCCATTCCCAACCGCACCATAACTTGTCCATGAATGCTGCAGAAACAATATTATTACTGGGAATATGACAATATTAAGATTTGTAAACTTCATTTTGGCTTTCCTCTCTATATATTTTGTATTATAATAAAAAAACACACGACTATGGCAATAGATGAAAAATCAAATCACTATCAGTGTTGCACCAAGGATCAACATTAAACGATGCAAATGCGTCTATCGACTCCACTATATATATATA
>SNQJ01S0001295.1:465185-478396 GCA_010110895.2 Picea sitchensis | reverse complement strand
CAAAGAATATTCAAAAGAATTTTATAACCTATAATCTCAAAATTAAAGGAAATACGCCATATCCTTTCTCCTCACAGAAGCAATCATTTCCTCCATTTAGGGCATGATTAGGACTAGAGACCTATTCTATAAGAACAAGTTAAACAACGGGGAAGAAAAGAGGCTTCCTAAATTTTCTTCAATATCCATCCAAAACCACCTCCAGAAGCCCAATCTTGGCTAAACAGGTGGGGAATAAAGGAAGAAATAGTTTTGTAGAATAAGAATAATATTAAAAATATTATGAAATCAAAATTTAAGGAGAAAATGTAGTGTTATAAAGATTCAAAGGGAAAATAAAATGAAGATATTATATGGCTAAGAAATCACAATTCCTAAAATTCCCTCGGATGAAATATTTTGTCACCTTTGTGATGCTAAAAGGCTTGAATATGAAAATAAATTTATCTTAGATTGTCTAGCATATACCTAGATTATATCTCAAATTTTAAAACATTTGTCCCACTACCAACCTTCGTAACCTTTTAACTCAAAAAACTATGGTGATCTCAGAATGTTCTCTCAATGCTTTTTTAAGTCAACAAAACTACGATGATCTTGGAACGTTTCTCTTAATGCTTTTTTAGTACATAAATAAAATTCAAAAGAATTTAAATAATCCCTTACCTTCTTAAGTTCAGATGGACCAATTTGGTCTCACTCAACGTTAATCATAATCATCAACAACAACATGAATTTAGTATTTGAGAAAATATATTTTCTCTCAAAAATAAAAATAAAAATATACAAATCCTAGAAAATAAACGATATACATTCTTTTGGTAAAATAAATGTTTCACTTCACGTGCGCGCAGGGAAAAGCACTGATCTAGGGTTTGTGTTCTCTCGCAGCCATGCCAAGCCAGGGCAGAGGGGAGCCGCCACCCCCGCCCTCCCCAACCACATCCTTCAGGAAATTAATTATAGCTTGCAGAAAGAAAACGCCCCAAGCAGAAGAGCCAAGTTTTGTAAAAAGACTGGATGACGTGCCAGAGATCAATCTCCCCCCTGAACAACCAATGAAGGTAGTGCTCTCCCTCTCGGATCGAGGGCTAGTAGGTCAGTTCATGGGCCTCTGGCCCTCAGCCAAGACAACAGACAACTGGATCCAAAGGAACTGGCGACCATTAATAAAAAATAGTGTAACTTGTTACACGGTTGGAAGGGGCTACTTTATTTTCGAATTCATCTCCCAAGAGGACCGTGATTTAATCTTCAGGAATGGACCATACTTCATGGGCACACAGGGCCTTTATCTGAACCGGTGGACTCCAAACTTCGATCCAGCTTCGGAAGTGCCAAAAGACATCCCGGTCTGGGTCAGACTCCCAAACCTGCCAATCCACTGCTGGAACTCCTCGTCGTTGCAAGCTATTGGGAACGGACTAGGGCACTACATTGACAGAGACGATCCAAAAGACCAATATTCCTGTGCAAGAATCTGTGTGGAAGTTGATTTGGAAATAGGATTGTCGGAAGTGGTAAAACTGAAGGTAGGAGAATGGAAACATCTACAAAAATTGGACTATGAGCAGCTCCCGTTCAAATGTAGAGGATGTCATGAATATGGGCATTTTCAGAGAAACTGCCCAAAAATCCCAAACACAGAGAAAGCAGGTGAGGAAGGTTGGTAGCAACCCCGGAAAGGAAGGTCGAAGTCTAAAGGCCCAAGAAGGGAAAATCCAGCTCCAGCTCAAGACAACCGTGGAAACAGAGAGACGACAAACAGCTTCAAAGTACTGGGAAATGAAGGTGAAACGACGGATCCAAGCAAAGCCGCCCAAGTTGAATAAGAAAGAGGCGGCCAAATCCCAGACACCAAAGGAACCCAAACAACAACAGAAGAAGTGGAGGAACCCATCTCCCCTCCAAGGAATGGGGAGGCTCAAGGCATCGAGGAGGGAGAGATCTCATCAGGAAATGAATCAGAAGGAGTGAGTGAAGCCTAGGACACCCCAAAGAAGCCGGGGAGAGGCAGGAAATCCAAAAAAGCGGAAAGAGATCAGGAAACCTATAAGGACGTTCTAAAAGGAGCACAACCAACCATCAAGCAACTGATCGGAGTAAGGCAAATCAGGAAGCTGGCCAAGGCCTCCCAAGGAGGCCACTCCCCTCCATAGAGAAACCAATGAAGTTAACTTCCTAGAACTGTAGGGGTCTAGGTAGCAAAAGGAAGGAAGAAGTTCTCAGGGACATAATCAGAGCAACGAAAATGGACATCCTACTTATCCAAGAAACCAATATGAGTCAGCAGGACTCTATGAAAGTTTCAAAAAACGTATGGAAAAGCAGCCAGGGTTTAGCCGAAAACGCTAGAGGCACGTCAGGAGGGCTCTGCACCCTGTGGAACGCCACCAAAATAGATCTGATCCGCTTAGAATTTTGCATGCATTGGATCTTCTCCCAACTGCTCCATAGGGAGTCAGGGCAAACGGTAAGTCTCTTTAATATCTACGTCCCACAGCACATAGAAGAAAAAAAGAATTGCTAGAAAACCCTTCTAGACTATTTAACAGATAATGAGCTAGAAAATATCATACTAGGAGGGGACTTAAATGTAACTTTGGCCCAAGAAGAAAAACGAGGAGGATCTATTGTAAGGGACCCAACTAGAGAATGGGTGGAGGACCTAATCTCAGCATGGGATTTAATGGACATTAAGCCGACCAGGGGACATTACACTTGGACCAACAAAAGGGTAGGCCCAGGGCATATCGCTGCCCATTTGGACAGATTCCTTGTCCAAAGCTCGTTCTTGACCCTTGGGCTTATAGCCTCTTTAGAAATCCCCCCCCACAGTACCTCTGACCACAAGCCAATTAGCTTAGAGCTAAGGAAGGACCAAGGCAAGGGGCCCATCCCCTTCAGATTCAATCCCTCATGGATATAGGATAAAGACTTTATGCGCAAAGTATCCAGCGTTTGGACTAGCAAGGTAAATGGCTCCGCGTTTTATGTTTGGGAAGAAAAATTGCGTAGGCTTAAGGTTGCACTAAAAGGATGGGAAAAAAAACAATTTGATCCAATCGCCCTGCACTTAGAAGCCCAAAGGCGCCTGGAAAGTCATCATCTCACTATGGAAAAAAAGGAGATCACTCAGCGGGATTTACTTAAAGAGGAAAAACTTCAAAGGCAATGGCACAAAGCCTGCAAAGATGAAGAAGGATATTGGAGGCAGAAGTCTCGAAGTCTTTGGCTAAAGGAAGGAGACAAAAATACTAGCTATTTCCACAATCAAGCGGAAGCAAGGAAACATTATAAGGCTGTAACAGAAATCCAAGTCCAATACATTACAATCTCTGAGCCAGAGGGCATTAGACAGGTAGCTTTTGAAACATTCAGATCCCTCTACTCAGAAACACAAAGGGCAAGCATTGACCCTCAAAAGTACCCCCTATCCACTGTTCCAAATCTAATAAAAGAAGATATCAATATCAAGCTTATGGAGGAAGTCACACAGTAGGAAATAAAAGAGGCGGTGGACCAAATACACCTGGATAAAGCCCCTGGACCAGATGGATTTACTGCCAGATTCTTTCATCACTGTTGGGAAATAATCAAATCGGACCTAACCAAAATGATAAGGAAATCACAAGCGAGCAACAAGCTAGGAGGAAGCACAAATTCGGCCTTCCTGGCACTCATCCCAAAAGAGAAAGGAGCACTCATCTTTAGCCGATTCAGGTCGATCTCCCTCTGTAATACAAGTTACAAAATTCTTACCAAGGCCATCGCAAACAGATTGAAAAACGTTCTTTCTCTCATATTTCCAGAGAACCAGGGAGGCTTCATCAAAGGTAGACAAATAGCAGACAACATAATCCTGGTGAAAAAATCTCTTCACTCAAGCCTACGCAGAAAAGATAAAGGTATGATTATTAAACTAGACCTTGCAAATGCTTTTGATAGAGTTAATCACAATTTCCTATTTGAGGTAATGAAGAAGTTTGGATTTGATCAGTCCTTTATGAATTGGATAAGAGTCTGCATAGGGTCACCATGGATAGCCCCCATGGTAAATGGAAGAGTAACAAATTTTTTCAAAGCGTCTAGGGGTTTAAGACAGGGATGCCCTCTCTCGCCCCTGCTCTACGCAATTCAAGCCTCAGTCCTCAGCTACTAGCTGGAAAATTCCAGAATCCAAAGCAACCTCCAAGGACTAAAAATAGCGCAAGGAGTGAAGGAAATCAACCATGCCCAATTCACGGACGATACCCTGCTACTAGGTGGGGCAAGTTTGTTAGTTGCAAAAAGATTCAAAGAGGAGCTTGATGCATATGCTACAGTGTTAGGAAGCAAGATAAGTCAATCAAAAAGTAAAATTTATGGTTGGAACATTACACCCAAAGACATGCTGGGAATTTCCAGAGTTTTGGGGATGGAAGGGCACACCAAATGGGAGACCTTCACCTACTTGGGAATCCCTATCTCCAAGGCTGCTCCAAGGGCCTCACAATGGAACCATTTACTAGACAAACTAAAAAAGAGAATTTCCTCCTAGGGGGGCAAATTGGCTAAATCTAGCAAGGAGGATAGTCCTAATCAAATCCGTCCTGGCCAGTGTACCCATCTACCAGAACTCTTTGCTTCTAGCCCCAAGCTCCACAATTCAAAAAATGGAGGCAATGAAAAGAAGCTTCCTGTGGGAAGGGGGGAAGCAAACAGGCAGGAGACTTCACCTTATAAACTGGGACAAAATCTCCAAACCTCTCTTGGAAGGAGGCCTCAATTTCAAAAACACCCAAGTGCAGAATATGGCTCTAGGAGCGAAATTGCTATGGCACATCGTCAGTGGTGACATTGCGTGGAGCAAGGAAGCACTGTGGAAGAAATATTTCAAAGGCGCAAGGAACAAGTGCATAGAAAACCCTTGTAGAGAGGCTAAGGGGTCTCCAATCTACACTCTTTGCAAAAAGGCCATGGACCTTTTCACTCCTCACCTTACCTGGGTGCCGGGAAACGGGAAAAAAATTAAAATCTGGCAAGACTCCATTAGGGATGATTTTAAGGATGAAAATTTATTTTAAAATGTAGAAACCTTGGTGAATCTTACTAATCCTTCATATGCCAACTATAAATGTTTGGTGAAATTTTTGTAAAAATATTCAAATTTCTAAGGATTTTATATAGATTTTATAAAATTTTGGCAATTTTTAAGGTAAAATAATTTTATCCTATAGAATTTGGGCGAATAATTTTTAAAATAGTGAATCTCGGTTTTGGAAAAAGCATGGAAAATTAGCCCATGAGAGAAATTTAGCCCCTAAAATCATCCATGGACTCCATTCTAGGTGACCCACCTCTGGAACTGAGTTAGGACCTACAACAACTAAAAGGATGGATGGACGGACAAAATCTAAAGACGCTCTTTGACATCTCTACGTGGGGGAGTGATAGATGCAAGTTGTGGCAAGGTTGGGAAGTGGGAAATCTGCCCCAGGACTTAGAAAATGACTTGTGCGCCCTAAAGCTCAGCTTGCAGGGGAAAGCCCCCATCAAAAAAAAAGGTAAAGATGAGAGAGGATGGGGGAAGAATGCTAAGCCCTACTCCACCTCATTGAGATACAACACCTTCCGAAACATCCCTCATGTTCCACCCAACCCGTCCCTTTGGAAATCCATCTGGAACGCTAAAACCATTCCCAAAATAGACCTGTTCCTCTGGACTCTAAGTCATAACAGCATCCAAATAGGGGAGAACCTATAAAAGAAAGGTTGGGAGGGCCCTTTCAGGTGCCCCCTGTGTCAACAAGCTGAGGAAACCTCAGATCATCTTCTTCTTAATTGTAGTTATTCAAAGAAAGTTTGGGAACTGGCAGTTGGGTTGCAAAAGAACCTTCAGCTTCCCCAAGATATTAAATCCCTTCTCCAAAATTGGACAGCCCTTTATCCTTTCCAATTGAAGAAGAAAAGCTATGCCTCAGGGCTTTGGCGAGCAATCCCAAGGTTTATCCTTTGGGGGCTTTGGCTGGAAAGGAACAACAGAGTTTTCCAAGATAAACAAAGGAGTGCTCCACTAGTGAGTGCAAAGATCAGAGCTATCTTTGGCCAATTGGCTAGTACTCACCGCCATCCTCAATATAGTAGGGAGCTGGAAGAAAGATAAGAGCTTTGGTTGGCCCAATTCCAAATTCAATTGCAAACCTGGAACACAGTCAACACCAAAATCCAAAAGAACTGGGAAATAAGGATAGGAAGGAATGAATTTGACAATTGGAAAAACGAAAGGAAAGCCTACATCCTGTCCTTTGACGGAGACTCAAAGGGAAATCCAGGCCAAGCAGGAGGAGGAGGAATAATTGTAAAGCCAAACGCATAAGTCATGGTGCGATATGCCATTGGCTTAGGCATCACCACCAACAACTATGCAGAAGCAATGGCATTGTGGCAAGGCATGTGCCAAGCCAGAAAAAATGGAATCTGAAATATGATTATCATAGGAGATTCCTGAATGTTAATTAGTGCCATAGCCCGTTCTGCGAAAACTCAAAGCGCACAGCTCAATAATTTGTTGGCCAGAATATGCCTCCTCCTTAAAAGGCTTGACTCATACCAAGTGTTCCATGTTTTGTGGGAGTTGAATAAAGAAGTGGATGAGGAGGCAAATAGAGGTGCTCTGCTGGAACAAGGACGCATGAGTACAAACGGCCAGCTATCCACGGTGGATTTACCTTGACCCGCCTCAATACCCAAAGGAAAGCTCATGCAAGTTGCAAAGAAGGGGACAAGACCAAATCGACAATGCAAGGAATAAGACAATGAAGGGGCGTGGGACAGGACAAGATGGGCAGAGGACGGCCCAAAAAAGATCGGATCTCTTGCACAGAGGAAACAACAAGACCATCCCCCCATACCTCTTGGGAAAAGCAAAGATGGGTGAAATGATGAATGCAGGGTGGGAAAGATTAAATTCATTGGCACCCTCAGCCTGCGAGCATACCCATACTTACCCGTGAAGAGAGCCGACAGAGAGGATTCAGAGCACGAGAACCAGAGGAAGAGAGATGGCCGCAAGTTCCAGCCGAAAACTCACCATTGAGGAGCGTCTGAAACAACTTGATGAAACGCTGGAAAGCTTGAAGCAGATGCTCCAGTATCAACTCGATTTCCTAGAGAACTTAGACACGGAGGCAGGCAGATGGCTAGAGCAATTGGAGTAGGATATCTCTACTGTAAAAATTGGATTCACAGAGGAACTTGGCAAGTTACACCAGGAGCTGAAGAGCCCAAAAGATGAATTTCAGGAAAGGATCGGTCAACTGGAAGGAAAAATGTCTAAGCTAAACATCGAATGGGGGCAGGATCCCAAAGAGTAGTCAGTCTCTTGGTCTGTAGCAATTTCTTCCCATTTCAAGCATCTTGACATTTTGTATAGAAGTCAAGGCTTTAAAATAATTCTTCTTTCAGGAGATCTGAACCGCCTTCGGGGGTGTTTGTTAAATCTGGCAATTCTAGTAGTGCATTTTAGCTTATTGTAGGCAGTTTCTCAGTGAAGCTCTGCCCTTATGTAACCGAATAGTGGCTAGTCCACAATTAATACAAATTCCACTAAACATTTCTGTCAAAAAAAAAATGTTTCACAAATAAATAAAATGATCTTATATAATATTAATTTCATATCTAATTACAATAAATATTTTATAATTATTATTGTGTATATNATATACATATATATATAATAGAAAATTCATATTAATATTTAATCCTAGAAATCAAAGTCAAAACTATTCATATAAGATGTTTTAAATTAAAAAGTAAAAAAAAAAAATTCACAAGTAATATATCTATTATACAATTCTAACAAAATGTTCATTCTTAAATGGATATCCCTA
Organism: Picea sitchensis; assembly: GCA_010110895.2. Lineage (NCBI taxonomy): Eukaryota > Viridiplantae > Streptophyta > Pinopsida > Pinales > Pinaceae > Picea > Picea sitchensis. Next base: position 470,525 of record SNQJ01S0001295.1, on the reverse strand, counting down.
AAAATAAGTGTATTTTGGAATTATTTTTAGGATATAAATATCTTTATTTAAAAAAAATTAATCCACACCGGTTATAGCCATTGAAAAGTCTAACGAATTGACACATCTATTAGTAGATGAGTTTTTGGGATCCTTGTTATCTCATGAATCCATGAAGAACATGTATGATAATTCTTTGGAAAATGCATTCAGATCACAGGTTTCAATCTCAAGAGGGAGGGGATGAATAAGGTCAAGAGGCAGGGGCAGGAGTGACAAAAACAAAAAGAAAAGAGATATTAGTTCGGAACAAGAAAGGAGTCTGGATAAAAATCCTCATAGCCTAAGGGGAAGAAGTAGAAAGTGTTCACAACCAAATCAGAGGTATGACAAATCCAAAGTTAAATGGTTTTATCATAACAAGTTGGGTCATTATGCACATCAATGTAGGAAGAAGAAGGTTGACCTTAGCAATCTTGATGCAAATTATGCTAACACCACTAAGAACTATGAATACTCATTATTCCTTTCCTATAATTCTCCTTGAGAAATTTATAATGATATTTGGTTCTTATATAGTGGGTGTAGAAATGATATGATAGGAGACTAAAGATTAATCRTAGATCTCRATGATTTAGTAAGGATTTAAGTCAAGTTGGKGACAGACAATACTCTAAAAGTCATGGGAAAAGGAATGGTCAACATCCATACCAAACAAGGTTAGAAAATGARCATACCAGATGTGTATTATGCATAAGGTTTCAAACATAATCTTATTAGTGCTAGCCAACTTGCTCAAAAAGAGTATGATGTAAGTTTTAAGGGAAATGATTGTTTCATATATGATAAATCTCMTAGTAAGTTTTTRATTTCTATGATGAAGATGAMAAAGAATAGAATGTGTCCTCTTTCCATGAATTGTTATAGATARRATGTCTCACTTTCCCAAAAGGCAAAATCTTTGGATGATTTTTGGTTGTGGCATCTCAGATTTGGTGATCTAATTTTTGGTGGTATAAAACTGTAATAGAAAAATATGCTTGAAKTTTTTCCTCCCATTCAAGAGCTAKCTAGTTCATGTGAGAGTTGCATTATGGAAAATCAACACAAGGACAATTTTGGACAAGAGGGGTGTCTTATAGAGAAAAGACACCATTAGAGTTGGTTCATACAAATATTTGTGGTACAATGCAGACCCATACACTAGGATGAACTTACTACTTCCTAACCTTCATAAGTGATTACAATAGAAATACTTGGGTGTACATTCCTGCAAACAAATAATTATTTTTTAACAAGTTCAGATAATTCAAGTCAATGGTGGAAAAGAAAAGTGGTCATCAAATTGAATTCTTAAGAGAAAACATAGGAGGTGAATATGATTCAATTGTTTTTTATTATTTCTGCAAGAAGCATGGGATAAAATGATAGTTTACAACAAGGTATACACCCTAACAAATTGGTGTGGATGAAAGGAAAACCAAAACCATTATGAATATGACTAGAAGCATGTTGAAAACAATAAGGTTGTCAAATGATTTTTTGGGAGAAGCAATAGCTTGCTCGGTTTATGTTTTGAACAAATATCCTATTAAAATTGTGAAGAAGAATGTTACACAAGAAGCATGGACAAGTATGAGCTATTGTGTAGCACACTTCATAGTATCTGGTTTTGTGGCATATGCTTATGTGCCTAAAGAGTTGAGGAAGTTATATGAAAGAATTGAAAAATGCATATTTCTTGGGTACAATGATCAATCCAAGGCATTTAAATTGTATAATCGAGTGACAAAGAAGGTGATAATCAACAAATATGTTGAATTTAAAGAAGATGAAGCATGGGATGGAAGCATAGACAAGAAAATATTTATGTGAGTAGTAATACCTCAAGAAGAAGATGAAGCAGAGGAGAGGATTGCAAAAGGTAGACAACAAGGTTCACAAACTCAATCACCGATCCTAGATACTCCAAAAATTACTCCAAGAATTTTTTTTCAAGGTGAGTCATCTATCCTAGTAGCCCAATCTACTCCTACCTCTGAGTCAAGGAGCGTATTTGATTCTACAATATTGTCCCTAAGGTCTTGAAATACTAGAATTTTAAGAGAAATATATGAAGTTCTATATGTGCATTCAAATTTTGTGTTGTTTGATTTTAAAACCATATTTTTTGAAGAAGATATTAAAGAAGAAAAATGGTTGCAAGCAATGGACGAAGAAATTGATTCCATAGAGAAGAATGATAATTGGGGTCTAGTAGAATTACCAAAATATAAAGATTGCAATGGTGTAAAATGGGTTTACAAAACCAAGTTTAATGAGAAAGGATAAGTTTAAAAGTAGAAAATTAAGATTGGTAGAAAAAAAAATTCTCAATAGCCTGGAGTAAATTATGGTGAGACCTTTCACCAGTTGCAAGGTTAGATAAAACTAGACTTGTTTTAGCCATAAAAATTCAAAACAGGTGGAACATTTTTCAAATGAATGTCAAGTAAGTATTCTTGAATGGTATTTTTGAAGAAGAGGTATATGTGGAGAAACCACTAGGAAATGTGATAAAAGGATGTGAAGATAAAGTCTACATATTGAAGACATCTCTCTATGGCCGTAAGAAATCTCCCAGAGCTTGGTATAGCAGGATTGATTCATATTTGATCAGCGATCTATTTTAATTATATGATATTCATGGGAAATATTTCAATAGAAAATTTTAGAGCAACCCTGAAACAAGAATTTTAAATGACTACTTTTGGGTTAATGAGATATTTCCTTGGTATTTAAGTTCTTCAATAAGATTAAGGAATTTTTTTCGTTTAAGGAAAGGTATGACATGTTTGTGTTGAATGGGTTTAGGATGATGAATTGTATAGCAACACCAAATACAATTGCAATGATGAAGAAGCTCAGTAAAGAGGATTTGGGACCCAATGTATATCAGCTCTCTTCAAGATATTAGTTGGAAGTCTCGTGTACCTCACTCCCACTATGCTAGACATTATGTATGTTGTTAGTTTAGTTTCCAAGTTCATGGAGTCTACAAAAGATTCACATTGGCATGTTGTAAAAATAATTTTTAGATACATCGTTGGAGCAACATTATATGGCATACTATGTTCTAGCACTATTAGTGATTTCTTGATTGGATATATTGACTATTATTTTTCAAGTAGTATTGATGACATGAAGAGTACTTCAAGATATATGTTATATATTGGTCTAGGTATGATTTCATGGGAATCCAACAAGCATCCCATTGTGACAATTACATCAGCCAAAGCTGAGTATGTAGCAACCATAGCTAAAACTTTTCAAGTAGAATGGTTACGCAGATTATTGGTACAACAAATCAACAATATTTTTTCAAAGAACCATGTTTTTCAGCAAAAAAGTAATCATATTGATACTGAATATCATTTTATTAGAGATCTTGTAAACAATGGAGAAATCTACTCGAAATCTTGTAGATCAAAAGACCAATTGGTTGACATATATACAAAACCATTGGAAAATGATGTGTTTGAGTTTCATAGATATAATTTAAGTGTTGTTATGGGCCAAGGAGGCCACCTAGGGGAACGCCCACCTAGGGCGCACAAGTCAATCACCTAGGCCCAACACTTTTTCACATTTTGATGTTGAATTGAATATATGTAAAATAAATGGTTCCCTCGGTATATAAGGTGAACCAGGACTAAAATAAAGCATTCTTACCTTTCTTCTGAAGCTATGTGTCTTGGTTGTTTTCTTTTCTAAGTTTGAATTTTACATTCACAACAATTTCATTTTTAGGGTTTTTGAAGAATAACTAGTGCGCCTTCCTTCATGATTGCATCCTAGTGACTGTGTTTTCCATGCTTCCACCTCTTAGACCAAGCTTATGTCATTAGATAGCCACTCTCTCAGGGAGAAAATCATTTCCTTCGAGTTTTTTGAGGCAGAAGGGAGGGCACACCAATTGGGGTTTGCACCCTTGCTGGTTTCTTCTTTGTGGGAATGAAATGAGTGTGCCCTCTTCCATGGCTACATTGTGCTTATCCAACTAATCCCCGGAGGTCACTCTGAGATTGCCAAAACCTATTGGCCACTCTCAGGTCACCCTGGTCTAGATCCCCATTTGCTTGGTCACCCAAACTAATGGTGTGCCCCTGTTAAGATTTGCGCCCCTGAGGAGAGTTTTTCATTAGAAGCTGAGCTATGGATTACATGGTCACCTTGTGCTATATATCACCTTCTTGGGCAGATCAATTGGTATCAGAACCTCAAGATCCATGAAAAAGCTTATGATCTTGAAGATTGAGCCAAATATTATTTTTTTGGGGGGGGGGTTCATGAAATAATCCAATGTTTTCCCATTCTAGGGTTTCCATTTTATGAAAGAAGATCCACAGATCTCATAAGCCCCAAGGGCTGCCACATCTCCATTGCCACAGAAAATTTAAGTTTTATGTACATTCACAGGGATTTTATGAAGAAGTTGGATTAAACATGTATATTAAGGACATCCTACTAGAATGATGGCTTCAATAGTTAGGTAGCCATGTATTAAAGATAATGGCTATTCCTTTTTATAGGTGTTGATCCTTTATAATGTCTACATGATTGAGGTATGAGATGCATGTATCGGGCTAGACTATATACATACATTGTTGATTAGTAGTGTCTTTAATTCAGGGTGGAGTATTTGATGCATCAAACTAATGATAAAGGGTGACAAACACTAACTTGATAGATATTAATATAAGTAATCACTAAGGGGTAGTGATGCTATTATAAACTCATAATTGTCTTATAGAATAATGTATGTAAATTTGTTTGGACATAGTTCTTGTATTATTATTATTATTGTATTATAATTATTAATAAATCTGTTGATTAAACTAAACTTACTTTAAAGTATTTTTCGAAAGTGTCAAAACTTGTAATAACTAAGTTGTTCCCAAAATAATGAAAACATTGCTCTCCAAAAATATAGTACACTGGTCAAACTTAAATTGGCGTAAGAATTTTACCCTGTAATTTTAATGACGAGTTCAATTGTGAAGCGATCAACCCCTCTCGGCTTTGAAAATAGGTCAAGTCCAAACAATTATGTTCATTAACTTTACGTGTCTTGTTTTTGCGAGGTGAAATGAAAAAGAGTCAAACTTAAATTGCCCTTTGGTTTCAGTGACGTGTTATGTGAAGCAACAAAGGTCTCTTGCTATAAAAGAAGAATGTGCATTAACTTTGCCCTCTCAATTTTGTGAAGTGAAAAGAGTTTAAGTAAGGAAAGGAAGCTAGTTAGTGCATACAGTGAGTTTAAGTAAGGAAAGCAAGCTAGTTACTGCATCCAGTTAAATGGAAACGCAAGAAGAAAGGTTG
>SNQJ01S0001295.1:435393-465135 GCA_010110895.2 Picea sitchensis | reverse complement strand
AAATGCATATTTCTTGGGTACAATGATCAATCCAAGGCATTTAAATTGTATAATCGAGTGACAAAGAAGGTGATAATCAACAAATATGTTGAATTTAAAGAAGATGAAGCATGGGATGGAAGCATAGACAAGAAAATATTTATTGGAGTAGTAATACCTCAAGAAGAAGATGAAGCAGAGGAGAGGATTGCAAAAGGTGGACAACAAGGTTCGCAAACTCAATCACCGATCCTAGATACTCCAAAAATTACTCCAAGAATTTTTTTTCAAGGTGAGTCATCTATCCTAGTATCCCAATCTACTCCTACCTCAGAGTCAAGGAGCGTATTTGATTCTACAATTTTGTCCCTAAGGTCTTGAAATACTAGAATTTTAAGAGAAATATATGAAGTTCTATATGTGCATTCAAATTTTGTGTTGTTTGATTTTCAAACCACATTTTTTGAAGAAGATATTAAAGAAGAAAAATGGTTGCAAGCAATGGATGAAGAAATTGATTCCATAGAGAAGAATGATACTTGGGGTCTATTTGAATTACCAAAATATAAAGATTGCAATGGTGTAAAATGGGTTTACAAAACCAAGTTTAATGAGAAAGGATAAGTTTAAAAGTAGAAAATTAAGATCGGTAGAAAAAAAATTCTCAATAGCCCGGAGTAAATTATGGTGAGACCTTTCACCAGTTGCAAGGTTAGATAAAACTAGACTTGTTTTAGCCATAAAAATTCAAAATAGGTGGAACATTTTTCAAATGAATGTCAAGTAAGTATTCTTGAATGGTATTTTTGAAGAAGAGGTATATGTGGAGAAACCACTAGGAAATGTGATAAAAGGACGTGAAGATAAAGTCTGTATATTGAAGACATCTCTCTATGGCCGTAAGAAATCTCCCAGAGATTGGTATAGCAAGATTGATTCATATTTGATCAACGATTTATTTTAATTATATGATATTCACGGGAAATATTTCAATAGAAAACTTTAAAGCAACCATGAAACAAGAATTTTAAATGACTACTTTTGGGTTAATGAGATATTTCCTTGGTATTTAAGTTCTTCAATAAGATTAAGGAATTTTTTTCATTTAAGGAAAGGTATGACATGTTTGTGTTGAACGGGTTTAGGATGATGAATTGTATAGAAACACCAAATCCAATTGCAATGATGAAGAAGCTCAGTAAAGAGGATTTGGGACCCAATGTATATCAACTCTCTTCAAGATATTAGTTGGAAGTCTCGTGTACCTCACTTCCACTATGCTAGACATTATGTATGTTGTTAGTTTAGTTTCCAGGTTCATGGAGTCTACAAAAGATTCACATTGGCATGTTGTAAAAAAAATTTTTAGATATATCATTGGAGCAACATTATATGGCATACTATGTTCTAGCACTATTAGTGATTTCTTGATTGGATATATCGACTATTATTTTTCAAGTAGTATTGATGACATGAAGAGTACTTCAAGATATGTGCTATATATTGGTCTAGGTTTGATTTCATGGGAATCCAACAAGCATCCCATTTTGACAATTACATCAGCCAAAGCTGAGTATGTAGCAACCATAGAAAAAACTTTTCAAGTAGAATGGTTACGTAGATTATTGGGTGATCTTATACAAGGAAAAGAAGGAAAACCTACAGTGTATTGGTACAACAAATCAACAATATTTTTTTCAAAGAACCATGTTTTTCAGCAAAAAAGTAATCATATTGATACTAGATATCATTTTATTAGAGATCTTGTAAACAATAAAGAAATCTACTCGAAATCTTGTAGATCAAAAGACCAATTGGTTGACATATATACAAAACCATTGGAAAACGATGTGTTTGAGTTTCATAGATATAATTTAGGTGTTGTTATGGGCCAAGGAGGCCACCTAGGGGAACACCCACCTAGGGCACACAAGTCAATCACCTAGGCCCAACACTTCTTCACCTTTTGATGTTGAATTGAATATATGTAAAATAAATGGTTCCCTCGGTATATAAGGTGAACCAAGACTAAAATAAAGAATTCTTACCTTTCTTCTGAAGCTATGTGTCTTGGTTGTTTTCTTTTCTGAGTTTGAATTTTACATTCACAACAATTTCATTTTTAGGGTTTTTGAAGAATAACCAGTGCGCCTTCCTTCATGGTTGCATCCTAGTGAATGTGTTTGCCATGCTTCCACCTCTTAGAGAAAGCTTATGTCATTAGATAGCCACTCTCTCAGGGAGAAAATCATTTCCTTCGAGTTTTCTGAGGCAGAAGTGAGGGCACACCAATTGGGGTTTGCACCCTTGCTGGTTTCTTCTTTGTGGGAATGAAGTGAGTGTGCCCTCTTCCATGGCTACATTGTGCTTATCCCACTAATCCCCAGAGGTCACTCTGAGATCGCCAAAACATCTTGGCCACTCTCGGATCACCCCAGTCTAGATCCCCATTTGCTTGGTCACCCTAACTAATGGTGTGCCCCTGTTCAGATTTGTGCCCCTGAGGAGAGTTTTTCATTAGAAGCTGAGCTATGGATTACGTGGTCACCTTCTCCTATATATCACCTTATTGGGCAGATCAATTGGTATCAGAACCTCAAGATCCATGGAAAAGCTTCTGATCTTGAAGATTGAGCCAAATATTTTTTTTTTGGGGGGGGGGTTTCATGAAATAATCCAATGTTTTCGCATTCTAGGGTTTCCATTTTATGAAAGAAGATCCATAGATATCATAATCCCCAAGGGCTCCCACATCTCCATTGTCACATGTATATTAAGGACATCCTACTAGAATGATGGCATCAATAGCTAGGTAGCAATGTATTAAAGATAATGGCTATTCCTTTTTATAGGTGTTGATCGTTTATAATGTCTACATGATTGAGGTATGAGATGCATGTATCGGGCTACACCGTATACATACATTGTTGATTAGTAGTGTCTTTAATTCAGGGTGGAGTATTTGATGCATCAAACTAATGATAAAGGATGACAAGCACTAACTTGATAGATATTAATATAAGTAATCACTAAGGGGTAGTGATGCTATTATAAACTCATAATTGTCTTATAGAATAATGTGTTATCATACAAGAAGGTTGTCGTTTCTTCATGTAATCTTCTTCTAAGATTAGGAGATGGTTAGAATTAGTTGGATATGAAATATTATCTCCAACATCTTTATCTCCTAAGTTAGTGCATGGTTGGCATAGTCTCTCAACTATCTTGAGACAAACCTTTATGTATTTATATATGCACTATTACATTGTTGAATAAAAAAATCAATAGAGTTTTGTTGTGTGGAAACTTGTGTACTCTAACAATTTTATACATAAGCATCCATATTTGATCATAGCTATTGGTTTTAGTAATCTTTTTTTGTTACTTGAAAAGTTATATTGAAAGTTATAAGTCATCACCATTTTTCTATTTATTATGAACTCCATCAAAAGGAAAAGTTGAGGTTTATAAAGGAAAATGGAAGAGAGAGACAAGTCATAATAGTAAAAGAAAGAATATATAATTAAAAAAAATAGTTTAAATCAATCTTGGATTTTTAAAGTTTTTTTTTTTTTTAATTTGATAGATTTAAAGTTAAGATGAATTTAAACTCATTGCAATTAAATGCTATTACTTAATATAATTTATTTACTTTTTAATCTATACATTTACTTTTTAATATTAAAAAAAAAATGCTAATAATAAATAAAACATAATAAAAAAATAATAATCACTCACTCATCTTAACCATATATTATATTTTAAGATAAAGATTTATCTTTCATAATATCAATATTAATGAATCTTAGCCATATATTATTTTTTTAAATAAAGGATTATCTTTTATGATATTAATATTAATGAGTCTTAACCATATATTATTTTTTAAAATAAAGGATTCTCTTTCATAATATTAAAAAAATATGGACTTAATAAATAAAACATAATAAAAAATAATAACCACTAATCCATTTTAACTCACAAATGTTTATGTTTGATTTTTTTTTTACTAGAACACTTCATACCAAATAAATTTAAATTACAATAGATATCTCCACCATGATGGAAAGAAAATATTACAATCAGAATTGTAATTCAATGAGATTTTCCAAAACCACTACAAGTTTTGTAAGGAGTATAAGTAGGCAATAGTATATTCTTGAAAGCTACCATGAGTTTAATAAAATCAAACTCTTGCAGTGAAGATTAATAATTATTAAATATAATGTAACCTCAATAGTCTCGTTGTACATTGCGAGCTGTCCTGGACAGTTGCACACTCAGTTCTTTATGTTCTTGATTCGCTTGAGCTTATTTAGCTCAACTCTTTTCCATTTTTCAGTAGTTACTCCATATACTCAATACACTCAATACTATTATGTTCTTCTCACTTTTTTGTTTTTCCATTTCTGTATTCTCTACTTCTCATTTTGTCATGGTATCAGAGCTTTAGACGTAAGCATCTTCACATAGTCTGGAGAGCAGCCCGATCCTAAGAAGCAAAGATCTTAAACTGTCAACGAGAGCACGGGACACAATTTCTTCACAAAGGTTGGAGAGCAGTCCGTCAATCCACTCAAAAGATCGTTGCAGACAACAATTGCATGGAAGCAGAAGGAAGAAACAATTAAAGATGCACAAGTTCTTTAAAAAATTCATGGAATTCTTTCTTCCAGAGAATATTCTACGAGAGAAGGAAAGGACAAGAAGACAGAGTCGTAAGATCGGCCCTGCGAATAGATCTGACCCATCGATCCAGTTCAGAAAGGACGAGGAGTGCTTAGAAAAGGAGAAAGAGTTTCAGTCGTCAGATCAAGACGAGAGCAACAATAGTCGTCAGATGAAGAAAAGGTGTGCATGTTTTAACCGACAAAGGTTTTCAAATTTCAAAAATTCGGTGATCTTCGTGCAAAGGTTGCAAAGCAGTAGAACTCCTAAAACCTGGGATTCTGAAGTTAAGATCTTAGCCATTCGTTTGCTAAGACTTAAGGATCATTGGATGCTCCTAAAATTTGCACTTTGGCACTTTGTGATTTTTGTGACTAAGAGCGGTAAAAGGACCCCAAGCCCAAATACGTGAAATTGATCACAGTTGTCCATCAACAAGGGACATGTGGCAGAGATCCATGTATGTCATCTGTTTCGCCCTTTATATTTTTATTTCGACATTTCACAGATCAGGAGAATGGAGGAAAAGTCGTTCCACTTCGCGATACCCGAAATCCTGATAAACAAAATACCAACGAGATCTGGACCGTTAGATCCAAAGATGTGTGAACCGTCGGATTTGGGGCGCTCCAAAATGTCGACACTTCGAGAGTCGGGAATGTGAAGGAGCTCGTGACTTGGAGCTCGCAAGTCGCAAAATACCGACATCCTCTTAACCGTCCATTGGAAGGAATGCATGGAGAGCGTTTAACACTTCACTAACTCGTGACTCGAAGGAGTCAACGAGTGATGTTTCAAGAACCTGTGATACCCGAAATCGAGAAATAATAGAAACCGTTGATCGAGAAAAGATCTGGACCGTCGATCCAGCGCCATCGTGATTTTGGCTACCAAAAAATCAAAGGCAAGAGTTCAGTGAACTCGCGATACGCGAAACTCAGACGTGAACTCAGCAGTCAGATCATAGATCTCCACGGGAAATTGAGACCGCCCATCTCTTCCCACTCTTCGGAGGTTCACGAGTTACGAGGTTTGCGAGGTAAGGAAGAATTTGTGGCCTTTGATCTCAAATCAACGAGGATCGTTGATCCTTGAAGCAATTTCACAATTCAACTATTCGAAGGAACTGCTACCTTAGTGTGAAAATGCGAAGTCCCAAAACGTGAAAACCTGAAGCGCTTGGTTTTTTCGACCATGGTCACATGAGAAGCTAAACCTCAAACTTTATTTGGCTCTCGAGTAAGCTCATAAATCCCTATTCCTCCATTAGAGGGGGTACAGTTGCTACAGAACATAGCTCAGAGCCTTGAATCAGTAGATCTTTTTCTCGGATAATCGGATACAGCCAGATCGAAGTCAAAGAAGTGGTTTACACCACGCTTTTTGGTCCGAAGTCACTCCGATATATTCGAAGACCCGATTTTTTGTGTAGGAATTAGGTAAAAGCGAAATCCTATTTTTTTAAATTCTTTAAAGATGGCCACGTCTAGAAATTTAGGACCAACTCAAGGACCGATTCTTCTTGGAAAGAATTATGTGTTTTGGTCTCTTCGAATGAGATCCTTCTTGCAAGAAAAAGAGTGCTGGGATCCAGTGGATCTTGGATATGTGGAACCAGATCCAGCAGAACTTGCTGCCATGACCAACCAATAGAGAACTGCTCAGGCAACATAAAGGAACAAAGAAAATAAGGAAAAATTTTGGATTCAAAATTCAATGGATGACTCGATTTTCTCAAAAATCATAGGTGTTGTTACTTCAAAATAGGCCTGGGACATCCTTAAATCAGCCTACCAAGGAAACGACAGGGTCAAAACATTCCAACTATAGACCTGGAGGACACACTATGAGACTTTAAAAATGACAAAGTCTAAAAATGTTGATTAGTTTATGACCAGAGTCATGGGAATCGTGAACCAGATCAAATTGACTGGTGAAGCCATCCTTGATCAATGCATTGTTGAGAAGATTCTTAGAAGTTTTCTAAAGAAATTCGAAATGGTCATTAGAGCAATCCTTGAATCCAAGGATCTGTCAAATTTTTCAACAGATGAACTAATGGGTTCCCTATTGACACATGAGACAAGACTGCATCTCATAGATGAGTCAATCGCCAATGCCTTCAAAACTCAATTCTCCTTCAATAGAGGGATAGGTAGAGGAACATGCATAGGTCACCAAGGAAGGGGGAGCATTAAAACCAACCATCACTGAAGTGGAGGTCATAGACAATAGAACCAGAATCAAAATTTCCAAGGTCACAAACAATAGAACTAGAATAAGAATTTCTGGCCTCAAAGAGGTAGAGGGAGAAGATCATATGACAATTCTAGCATGCAATGCTATTAGTGAAAAAAGGTTGGACACTATGAATCTAAATTCCGGAAGAAGCAAGCATATCAGCTCTCAGGCAGAGTACATGTCTCAAATCATACAAGAGAAACCTCATAAGGTATGTTTCTCTCATGTCACAAGACTGAAGAACAACATAAATATCTCTGGTTGTTGGACAGTGGTTGCAGCAATCACATGACATGTAACAAAGATTTACTTTTATGCATTTATTCTTCAATTTCCTCTAATATTACACTTGGAAATGATTCCTTAGTCAAAGTTCAAGGAAAAAGAACTGTACCTATTCTTACTAAACAAAATGTAAAGAAAGACATAAACAATGTCTATCATGTTCCAGATCTGAAACATAATCTGTTAAGTGTAGGATAGCTCATTGAACATGGCTATAAGGTAATTTTTGAGGGAGCATCATGTAGGATATATGATAAAACCCCCAGCAGAAAATTAATTTTTGAAATCTACATGACTCAGAATATTATGTTTTCCCTGACCCTCCGAACTACAAATCTAATCCAATCATATGCACAAAGTGCATCCACCCCCAATTAAACTATGGTTTGACTTACAATATCTCGACATCTATCCTTTCAGAGTCTAAGTATTTTACAGAAACACTCCATGGTCAAAGGTCTCCCTACTTTAAAAGAGGAAAATCCCCCATTTGAGTCTTGCATTCTAGGAAAACATAAGAGAACTAGTTTTCCACGGTCCTCCACTCAAGCAACACAACACTTAGAACTGGTTCACTCTGACCTATGTGGACCAATTCAAACTGAGTCAATAGGTGGTAGTGTTTATTTTCTAATTTTTATTGATGACTTTAGTAGGAAAATTTGGATCTACTTTCTCAAACACAAGTCCAAAACTTTTTCAAAGTTCAAAGAATTCAAAGTTGAAGCTAAAAAATAGAGTGGCAAATATGTAAAAGAAATTAGGTCAGATGGAGGAGGAGAATACATCTCCAAAGAATTTTCAAATTTCTACAAATCACAAGGCATCATCATGCAAACTACAATGAGGTATACTCCATAGCAAAATGGAGTGGATGAAAGGAAAAATTAGACAATAATGAACATGGCAAGAGCCCTACTCAAAGAGAAATGTGTGTCAAATACTTTTTGGGCTGAAGAAGTAGCATGCTCAGCTTATCTTCTGAATAGATCTCCAACCACCGGTCTCAAGATGAAGGTCCCTCAAGAAGCATAGAGTGGGACAAAGCTAAATTTTGCACATCTCATGACATTTGGATGCATATCATACGCTCACAAACCTTCCAAATTAACGAAGACACCGGATGATAGAAGTGATGAATTCATCTTTACCAGATATAGTGAAACAAGAAAATCTTACATGTTTTACAATCCAATCTCAAAGAAACTAATTCTCAGCAGAGATGTAAAATTTATGTAAAATCAACTCTGGAACGAATCTAAAAATCAACAAATGGACAGTCAAAATCCCTTACTGCCCAGTCTTGAAAACGTAGAAAATTCAGGATAGCCAATACCTCAACCTACTCTTCCAAGATTGTAGGTACAAGGACAATCTGAAAACTCTCACGATAAATCAACTTCCATCAGACATTCATCCTATGAACATCAAAATCAGAGAACTCGAAGTTTGATAGAAATCCATCAGCAGTTGGATGACATTGAACAACACAATCTTTTTGCATTAATGTCATGTCAACCTACATCTTTTAAAGAAGCAGCTAAGGAGCGACATCGGGTTCAAGCCATGAACCAAGAGATTGACTCCATTTAGAAGAACAATACATGGGATCTTGTTGATCTTCCTAGACACAAGAAGAGTATTGGTGTCAAGTGGGTTTACAAAACTAAACTCAATGAAAAGGGGTAGATTGAAAAACACAAGGCAAGACCTGTTGCCAAAGGATTCTCAGAACAACCTGGTATCGATTATGGTGAAACTTTTTCTTCATTAGCAAGGTTGGACACTGTAAGGCCTCTCTTAGCCATAGCATCTCAACACAAATGGCAAGTATAACAGATGGATGTCAAGTCAACGTTCCTGAATGGTTTCTTAGAAGAATAAGTTTATGTTGATCAACCACCTGGATTTGAAGTCAAAGCGCAGCTAGCCAAAGTGTATCGGTTGAAGAAAGCCCTGTATGGATTAAAGAAAGCTCCAAGAGCTTGGTACAATAGAATTAATACTTACGTGATCAAAAGTGGTTTCAACAGAAGCCAAAATGAGCCAACTTTATACACCAAAACATATGAGGATGGTAAATGATTGTATGTTTATATGTTGATGACATGATATATACTGAAAATCTTGAGTTAAATAGTTTTAAACATGCCATTCAATCTGAGTTTGAGATGAAATATCTTGGCATAATGAAATATTTTTTAGGAATTGAGGTTGATCAATCAACGAAAGACATTTTTGTTTGTGAGAAAAAGTACGCAACAAATATTATCAAAAGATTTTGCATGGAAGACTGCAATCCAGCACAAACCCCTGTACCCCTAGGCACAAAATTGAGCAAGCACGATGAAGGACCTACAGTGGAATCCACCTTGTACAAAAATTTAGTAGGTATTTTTTTGTATCTTAACTAGGCCTGCTATTATGTATGCAGCCACCCTTGTTTCCAAATTCATGGAATCCCCCAAATATTCTCAATGGAAGATGGAGAAAAGGATTTTGAGATATGTTGCATGCACTCTCAGTTTTGGCTTATGGTACATTGAGTCTGATGTTAATCATCTCTCTCGTAACACAGACAGTGATTTTGTAGGGATCCTAGATGACAAGAAAAGAACCTCAGGACATGTTTTGCACCTCGACACGACCCTGATTTCATGGGCATCATAGAAGCAGCCAATTGTATCCATATATTATGAAGAGGCAGATTATGTTGCTGCTACCTCAGCTTCCTGTCAAGATGTGTGGTTGAGAAGAATATTGAAAGATATGTCACATACAGAAAAGGAGCCAACTCCTATCCTCTATGACAAGACCTCAGCAATTTATTTATCCAAAGACCATCTGTTTCACAAGGAAAGTAAACACATTGACACTCTCTTTCACTTCATCCAGAAGCTTGTCAATAATGGTGACATTGCACTTAAATTATGTGGCTCATGAGATCAACTCACAGATATTTTTACAAAGCCACTAGGAAAATTCATTTTTGATTTTCAGAGACAACACTTGGGCATTATCAGTGTTGATGTTTGTAACTGTTGAGTTTAAGAGGGAGTGTTAAATATAATGTAACCTCAACAGTATGATTGTACACTGCCAATTGTCTTGGACAACAGTACACTTTGTTCTTTATGTTCTTGATTTTCTTGAGCCTATTTAGTTCAGCTCTTTTCCCTTTTTCAGTAGTTACTCCATATACTCAATATACTCAATACTATTATGTTTGGCTCACTTTTCTGTTTTTACATTTCTGTATTCTCTGCTTCTCATTTTTTCAATAACATGATAGGGAAGATTCATAAATGAAAGACTAAACAATATACTAAAATCTAAAATCTAACAACTAAAAAACTAGGGAAGATGCACACACAACAATGAGAATGATGCGACGAGAAAAACTAGTTCTGCTAGCCACATTATAGATAAATAATGGTACTAAAGAGTTTACGCTTCCACTTGTCAGTTCAGGGTGGGGTTCACAATTAATGTGGGGTGTGGCGTTGGAGTGCGCCTTGCGCAAAGAGTGTCAAGATGGGGAGTTGTGAATATCTCGTCCAAAAACAATTTCTCTATCTTTCCGTAAGTGGCGTCAGACAAATGAAACCCATCCCAGTTGAAATATTGTTGAGGATTAGCACACGGAACTACTCTTCAATGCTATATTTAGATTGAAATTATATCGACCACCTGCTCTGCAATATTAAATATAATGTAACCTCAACAGTCTGACTGTACACTGCCAGCTGTACTAGACAGTTGTACTTTCTATTTTTGTCTTTCTTGAGCCTATTTAGCTCAGCCATCTTCCATTGCATAGAATGCTCTTCTATTTGTAATCTCTTCTCTTCTTCATACATTCCAATATACTGTTCTATTTTTTCTCTCTACATTTCTCTTTACTTCACAATTTATCATGGTATCAGAGCTTCAACAGTAAGCCTCTTCACACAATCTAGAGAGCAACTCGATCCTCACAGCGCTGAGCTTCACAGATCTTGAGAGCATGCGACATAGTCTCTTTCACAAGGTTTGGAGAGCCGTCCGTCATACTCTCAGAATATCCTCACAGGAAACTTCCACGAGGAAGCAGATCGTCTTACGTTCAAAAGATCAACGTAGGAAGCTTGCAGAGGAAGCAGAGTGTACAACGCTCGAAAGATACAGGATGAAGAGAATGCAGAAGAAGAAAATTTAAAGTTTCTTGAACAATTTTTCAAGAATCATCAAAGATTGATGAAGAAGAGTTGCAGAATGGAAGAACATTTAAAGAACTCACAGAATACGTTCAAAATCGTTAAAGATTGCTGTGGAAGACAGCATCGTTTAAATTTTTTTGAAATTCACTCAAATCTTTCAAAGATTGTAGCAAAAAACGAAGAACTTGTGTATTTCTTTCAAATCTTTGAAATACTCACGAATCTTTCTTCCTCAAGAGTAAAGAACGCGTCTCGGGTGCAAAGAATAGCCATTGAGGCCGTAAGATTTGTCCTGAGAACGTATCCAAAGCGGGAAACCAGTTCATAAGGGACGAGGACAATGCTGAAAAGGCAAAAGTGTTTCAGTCATTAGATCTTGCGCAGAGGCCCGATAGCCGTTGGATCAGCGAGAAAGTGCAAGTGGTTTAGTCCTCTGGAGTGCACAAGAGAGATTTTGACTTCTGAAGTCGTGAAATCCCAACATCATCTGGACCGTCCACCAAAAGACATGTGGCAAGATCCTATTCCATCACAAAGTCGGTAATCGGGAGTTGGACGCATAAAGGCAATTGCACTCCAAAAACTCCAATACGTGATATCGCGAAATCCTGAGAGGACTTGTGAGTCTTCCTTCTTAGAGGGGTGGCAGCAGATCCAAGCCATCACTCCATCGGCATTTCGGATTTCACATTTTTGAAAGACCGACGCAACAAGAGTTCAAAACTCACAAAATCGCGATTCCTGAAATAGCGATAAGATCGTAGCCGTCCATCTGACTGGACACGTGGAGGACATGAAGGAAGTCGTCGACGTTTCAACAATCGCGGTTTCAAGTTGTCAGAGAAATTTTGAGTTGCAAGTCGTGAACTCGTGAAAAAATGCGAATCGTCCATCTTTCGGGGATGCATGGCATAAATCTGAGGACTCGGGAAAAGTTCCGAAAAGGAAAGGGCCATCGGCGCATCGGGATTCGGAAAATCGCGAATCCTGAGAACAAGTGATCGGGTTTCTTTATGGTGAAAACCCCATAAACGATCGGAGCCGTCCATTTTGAGGAGAGACATGGGCGATATCGGGAGAGCCCATCGGTACATTGGGATTCAATGTTTCGCAAATCCTGAGGACAAGAAACATGAGCACATCAGAACTCCGAAGTCCGAAACTTTGACAAGAGGAAAGCTCTGTTTTGGGGCCCAGATGACGTCATCTCATCAAAATCATGGGATCGAGAATCTCCACAGGGAAATCCCCGAAGCAAACTTCAGTCGTCCATCTGTTTAGGACGCATGGAGGTGATTAAAGAAATCGCGAAATTTCCCGAAAGGAAAGCACCCTCGGTAAATCGGAGATCGGGGAATCAAGGAGTCGGAATAACTCGTCATCAGAACTCGTGAAATCCTGATTCGCGATATCCCGATAAGATCTGGACCCTCCGATCATCAACAGATCTGGACCGTTGAATTGTCCAAAGGCAATTTTTCGCATTTCGGCGATTTGAAAGTCAAAGAGTCGGAAAAGCCCGTAGCACTTTAACAGTAAGGCGTGTGGTCACATTGCAAGGAGACTAAAGGCAAATTCAACCGCGATAAGCTCCCTTCGGCCATCAAAAAATTGGTGATCGTAGGTAAATCCGAAATTTCCCTCTGTTTTTTTTCTGTAATTTTTTTTATGGCGTCATCTAGCAACTTAGGACCAAATCAGGGTCCAATTCTACTAGGAAAGAATTACGAGTTTTGGTCTCTTCGGATGAGATCGTTCTTGCAAGCACAAGAGTGTTGGGAACCAGTGGATCTTGGATATGTGGAATCGGATCCAACAACCCTCGATGCCATGACAAATGCGCAGAGAATTGCTCAGGCAACACTGAGGAACAAAGAAAATAAAGAAAAATTATGGATTCAAAAATCTGTGGATGATTCGATTTTCTCGAAAATGATAGGTGCTAGTACTTCAAAACAGGCCTGGGACATCCTCAAATCTTCCTACCAAGGAAATGACAAGGTCAAAACAGTTAAACTGCAGACCTTGTGGATGCAATTCAAGACTCTAAGGATGACAGAGTCCGAAACTGTAGATCAGTTCATGACCAGAGTCATGGGAATCGTGAACCAGATCAAACTGATTGGTGAAACCATCACTGATCAATGAATTGTTGAGAAAATTCTCAGAAGT
The DNA here is from genome assembly GCA_010110895.2 of Picea sitchensis. Lineage (NCBI taxonomy): Eukaryota > Viridiplantae > Streptophyta > Pinopsida > Pinales > Pinaceae > Picea > Picea sitchensis. Next base: position 451,591 of record SNQJ01S0001295.1, on the reverse strand, counting down.
CTACCCAAGAAATTTGAAATGGTTGTAACAGCAATCCTTGAATCCAAGGATCTGTCAAGATTTTCAATAGATGAATTAATTGGTTCTCTGGTGACACATGAGACCAGACTACATCTTACAGATGAGTCAATCTCCAATGCTTTCAAAACTCAATTCTCCTTCAGCAGAGGGAGAGGCATAGGAAGAAGCATAGGTCACCAAGGAAGAGGGAGCAATCAATGTAACTCCCACTTCAGTGGAGGTGACAGACAACAATATCCAAATCAGAATTTCCAAGGTCAAAGACATCAGCAACAAAATCAACATCAGAATTTCCAGCCTCCAAGAGGTAGAGGGAGAAGATCAAATGAAAAAACAAGCATACAATGCTATTATTGCAAAAAGTATGGGCACTATGAATCTGAATGCAGGAGGAAGCAAGCAGATCAGCTCTCAGGCAGAGCACATGTGTCAAATCACACGGGAGAAAACTCAGGAGGTATGTTTCTCTCATGCCACAAGACTGAAAATCAACCTAAAGATCTCTGGTTGCTGGATAGGAGATGCAGCAATCACATGACAGGTAACAAAGAATTACTTTCATGCATTGATTCTTCAATCTCATCTGATATTACACTTGGAAATGATTACTTAGTCAAGGTTCAAGTTAAAGGAACTGTTCCTATTCTTACTAAACAAAATGTAAAGAAAGACATATACAATGTCTATCATGTTCCAGATTTAAAACATAATTTTCTAAGTGTAGGACAGCTTATTGAACATGGCTATAAGGTACTTTTTGAGGGAACATCTTGTAAGATATATGACAAAATCCCAAGCAGAAAATTAATTTCTGAAATCCATATGACTGCCAATAGGATGTTTCCCCATACCCTCAGAACTGCAAATCTGAGTCAACCATATGCACAGAGTGCATCAACCCTGAATGAAACTATGGTTTGGCATACAAGATTTGGACATCTACCATTTCGGAGTCTAAGTCTTCTTCAGAGAAACTCCATGGTCAAAGGTCTACCTATCTTTAAAGAGCAAATTCCCCCATGTGAGTCTTGCATACTTGGAAAACACAAGAGAACCAGTTTTCCATAGTCTTCCAATCAATCCAAACAACATCTTGAACTTGTTCACACTGACCTATGTGGACCAATGCAAACAGAGTCAATAGGTGGTAGTTTTTACTTTCTAACGTTTATTGATGATTTTAGCAGGAAAATATGGATCTATTTTCTCAGACACAAGTCTGAAACATTTGCAAAATTCAAAGAATTCAAGGTAGAAGCTGAAAAATAGAGTGGAAAATATATCAAAGCACTCAGGTCAAATGGAGGAGGAGAATACAACTCCAGAGAATTTGCAAATTTCTGCAAATCTCAAGGCATTATCATGCAAACAACAGCTAGGTATACTCCACAATAGAATGGAGTGGCTGAAAGGAAAAATCAGACCATAATGAATATGGCAAGAACACTTCTTAAAGAGAAACACTTGTCAAAGACATTTTGGACTGAAGCAGTAGCATGCTTAGTTTATCTCCTGAATAGATCACCAACCACAAGTCTGAAGATGAAAGTTCCCCAAGAAGCATGGAGTGGGACAAAGCTCAATGTAGCGCATCTAAGGACATTTGGATGCATAGCATATGCTCACATACCTTCCGAATTAAGGAAGAAACTTGATAAGTGAAAAATGTGTTTTCTTTTTAGCTATAGTGAAACATCTAAAGATTACAAACTTTACAATCCAATATCAAAGAAAATAATTCTCAACAGACATGTCAAATTTCTTGAAAATCAATCTTGGAGTGCATCTGAAAATCGGCAAATTGAATGATCAAAATCCATTCTTTATGGATTACGAAAACCACGAGAAATTGAACAACAAGTAGCTCAAAATATTCTTCCAAGATTGCAAATACAAAGACAACCTGAACATTCTCGGGATAACTCAACTTCCAACAAAGAATCATTCTCGAACCACAAAATCCGAGAACTTGAAGTTTGAGAGAAATCCATCACCAGTTAGATGACTTTGAACAACACAATCTTTGCTTTAATGTCATGTCAACCTACATCTTTAAAGAAGCATCTAAGAACCCGCGATGGGTTCAAACCATGAACCAAGAAATTGACTCAATGAGAAAAGACATGGGATCTTGTTGATTTGCCAAGACACAAGAAGAGTATTGGTGTCAAGTGGGTTTACAAACTAAACTCAATGAAAAGGGAAAAGCCTGAGGCAGACTTGTTGCCAAGGATTCTCACAACAACCAGTCTGCGATTATGGTGAAACTTTTGCTCCGATAGCAAGATTAGACAGCATGGGACACTTGCCATAGCGACACAACACAAATGCTTGAAGTATACGGATGGATGTCAAGTCGGCCATTCTTGAATAGTTTCTTATAAAGAAAGTTTATGTCAATCAACCACCTAGATTTGAAGTCCAAGACCATGACCAAAGTGTATGGTTGAAATATGTATGGCTTAAAACAAGCTCAAGAACTTGAATGCAATTAAATTATTACTTATCTAACTAAAAGTGGTTTCAGCAGAAGCCAAAAATAGCCAACTCTTTACACTTAAAATGGTCGACGCGATTAAAGGAATTTGGTGTAGAAGCCAAAATGAGCCAACTCTTTACACCAAAATAGATCAGCACGGTAAAATTCTAATTGTATGTTTATATGTTGATGACATGATCTACACAGGAAATCTTGAGTTAACAGATTTCAAACATGCCATGCAATCTGAGTTTGAATTGGCAGATCTTGGCATAATGAAATATTTTTTAGGGATTGAGGTTCATCAATCAGCCAAAGGCATTTTTGTTTGTCAGCAAAAGTATGTAGCAGACATCATCAAAATATTTCGCATGGAAGGATGCAATCCAGTAGAAACCCCCATACCATTAGGCACAAAATTTTGCAAGAATGATGAAGGTCCTACAGTGGACTCTACTTTATACAAAAGTTTAGTAGGCATTTTGTTGTATCTTACAACAACTAGGCCTGACATTATGTATGCAGCCAGCCTTGTTTCCAGATTCATGGAATCACCCAAAGATTCACACTGGAAAATGGCGAAACGAATTTTGAGATATGTTGCAGGAACTTTCAATTTTGGCTTATGGTACACTAAATCTGATAGTAATCAACTCTCTGGTTACACAGACAGTGATTTTGCAGGCAGCCTAGATGACAGGAAAAGCACATCTAGACATGCTTTGCAACTGGGCACGAACCTGATTTCATGGGCATCAAAGAAGAAGCCAATTGTTTCAATATCTTCTGCAGAGGCAGAGTATGTCGCTGCTACCTCAGCTTCATGTCAAGCTATATGCCTGAGAAGAATATTGACGGATATGTCACATATAGAAAAGGATCCAACTCTTATTTTCTGTGATAATACTTCAACAATTGCTTTATCCAAAAATCATGTGTTTCACAAGAAAAGCAAACACATTGACACTCGTTTTCATTTCATACACGAGCTAGTCAATAATGGGGATATTGCACTACAATTTTGTGGTTCTCGAGATCATCTTGCTGATATCTTTACAAAGCCACTAGGAAAGTCAGTTTTTGATTTTCATGGACAACACTTAGGCATAGTCAATGCTGATGATTGTAAATGTTGAGTTTAAGAGGGAGTATTAAATATAATGTAACCTCAACAGTCTGACTGTACACAGCCAGTTGTACTGGAGTGTTGTACTTTCTATTTTTGTCTTGCTTGAGCCTATTTAGCTCAGCCATCTTCCATTGCATAGAATGCTCTTCTATTTGTAATCTCTTCTCTTCTTCATACATTCCAATATACTGTTCTATTTTTTCTCTCTGCATTTCTCTTTACTTCACAATTTATCATGCAACAAGTCCGTAAAACATTTTTCCGCTGCGCTGGATGCATAGATGCACCAATGATCCATTCCAATCAATTCAACAGTCAGGACAGAAATGGAATGGAGGAAAATGAATTAATTCAAAATAAAGAATATCAAAAATCATTAACGTCAAAAGAAATGAATCTTGCAAATTAAATTTCTTCCTCTTACCAAAAGACATGGAGACTGTAAAACTCTGAGGGCAACTCCATAATAGTCTCCAAAGACAAATTTAACTTGGGGATGTTCTACTTGCAACTGTGCCACTCGCTCTCTCATAAGATCATTGCCCTTTTTGGTGAAACTGTTAAACCTCGGAATGCACCGCATTTTGTTCACGACTTCTCCATGTCGAGATGAAGTTAAAGTGTATACTGTTAACTATGACGTGAGCAGTGATGGGCAAGTTGTTTTGAACTAAAATCTTCTTTGCACAGCCCACCCTAATCAATGTTTGTGACAAAGTCAGACATTAAATATACGGTTTAGTCAGATGTTCAGTACTCGCATGGATAACAAAAGTCTTTCTTTAAGACGACATTTTATTTGTAGAATAAAGCACCATTCTACACAATTATTTAACTCCACATAGGTGTATATAACCTAACCGTCCAACACAATTATTTAACTGTACAAAAGTGTATATAACCTAACCTAACCCTTTGATACAATTATTTAACTCTACAAAAGTGTATATAACCTAACCCTGTATATAAACTAACCCTCCTCCACATAAATTACAAAACCAAATGCCCATACTCACCTTTAGCACGTTTACGATCTGGTCCACCACTAAAGGGACAAAGGTAGAGATTTCTTCCATGTCTTAACGCTGAAAGAATGGATTGTTGTAGTCGTCTCCGCCTATCTTCCCATCAGGAACAATACGTTTGCAAAATGCTCGTTACAGTCTACATTATGGAATTGCAGAGCAAACAAACAATTATTCTCAATCCACCGGTTGAGTTGATTTGGAATCAGTCAGAGCTTAATAAATCATAAACAATTGAAATTATTAAATCATAAAAACAAAACAGCCAAGCAAATTAATTACTTGTTTCCAAAAAATAGAAATATTGAAGAATGAAGTAGCAGCACCTCCAGGAAGGTCGTACAGAACTTTTGTCTTTGCCATAGAAACCACTGAATCTGAGTGTCGAGTGAAAATGGAGTCATAAGCGGCCCTATATTCTTGGCTTTGAAGAAAGCAAGTTTCAAGGCTGTGGCTCCAGCCACTACCAAGTTAACACCGCCTGTGAATTTTTAATTGTTTCTTATCCTCATACGGATCTAAGAATGGCAGACCGGAAGCTTGTGCTGCCCAACAAAATTTACATGATGAAAATGAAAGAAACCAAGTCCGTGAGCAGTCATGATTGTTTCTATTACAACAACTAACAAGTACTTTTTATTTTCAAAAGGTTTCAGCTGCATACCGATATAATCAACGATCAGTCGTTCGTCCGAGAACCAGCCTGTTGCTTTGCCAAAATATGTTTCACCAGCACGATCACCAGCAGTTGCCACTAAAAAATTCCCTGTATCGGCCCGAGAATCTCCAAAACTGTAAATAGCACTGTAACAAGCTATCACTTTACCGTTCCCATTTCCATTCCCAGCACCATAACTTGTCCATGAATGCTGCAGAAACAATATTATTACTGGGAATATGATAATATTAAGATTTGTAAACTTCATTCTGGCTTTTCTCTCTATATATATTTTCTATTATAATAAAAAAAACACGACTATGGAAATAGATGAAAAATCAAATCACTATCAGTGTTGCATGATGCAAATGCATCTATTGACTCCACTATATATATATATAACAATACACCCTCTAGATTATCAAACAATTCACAGTTGCAGTGAATGATCTTTCCTTCCATCAAAATTTTAAGTCGCTAAGAGCAGTAGTCATAAAATTGAAGAGGTTTTATTCATAGACTGGTCATCTACGTAATTAAATGTACTAATTATCTTATTTACCTCGAATCCCAACTACATGCACTGACTAGCTTCTTTTGTACTGTGAATGGACTAACTAGCTTTCTTCCCTCGAATTCACTACTTTTCAGAGTGGCGGGTCAACCTTTATTGTTGCATTCAACCTTTCTTCTTACGTTTCCATTTAATTGGATGCGCTAACTAGCTTCCTTTCCTTTCCCAAAATTGAGACGGAAAAGTTAATGTACATTCTAATATGAATTATTCTTTTATAGCAAGAGACTTTTGTTGCTTTACAGAACTCGCCACTGAAACCAGAGGGCAATTTTGATTGTAGAGAGAAAGAATAGAACAGAAAACAATATATTAGAATATAAGAAGAAGAGTACAAAACGACTACATGAAGAAGATGTGAAGAAGTAAGTTCTATGCAAAGTGAAATAGCTGAGCTAAATAGGCTCAAGCAAAACAAGAATAGAAAGTACAGTTGGCAGTGTACAGTCATCCTGTTGAGGTTATATTATATTTAACACTCCCTCTTAAACTCAATAGTTACAATCATCAGCACTAATTATGCCTAAGTGTTGTCTCTGAAAATCAAAAACTGATTTTCCCAATGGCTTTGTAAAGATATCAACAATCTCATCTCGAGAACCACAGAATTGTAGTACAATATCACCATTATTGACTAGCTCGTGTATGAAATGAAAACGACTGTCAATGTGCTTGTTTTTCTTGTGAAACACATGATTTTTGGATAGAGTAATTGCTGAAGTATTGTCACAGAAAATAGAAGTTTGATCCTTTTCTGTATGTGACATATCTTTCAATATTTTTCTCAGTCACACAGCTTGACAGGAAGCTGAGGTAGCAGCGACATACTCTGCCTCTGCAAAAGATATTGAAACAATTGGCTGCTTCTTTGATGCCCATGAGATCAGGTTCGTGCCCAGTTGAAAAACATGTCCGGATGTGCTTTTCCTGTCGTCTAGGCTACCTGCAAAATCATTGTCTCTGTAACCAGAAAGTTGATTACTATTAGATTTAGTGTACCATAAGCCGAAATTGAGAGTTCCTGCAACATATCTCAGAATTAGTTTCGCTATTTTCCAATGAGAATCTTTGGGGGATTCCATGAATCTAGAAACAAGGTTGGCTGCATACATAATGTCAGGCCTAGCTTCTATAAGATACAACAAACTGCCTACTAAGCTTTTGTACAGAGTAGCATCCACTATAGGGCCTTCATCTTTCTTGCTCAATTTTGTGCCTAAAGGTATAGGGGTTTCTACTGGATTGCATTCTTCCATGCGAAATCTTTTGATGATGTCTGTTGCATACTTTTTTTAACACACAAAGATGCCTTTGGTTGATTTATCAACCTCAATTTCTAAAAAAATATTTCATGATGCCAAGATCTATCATCTCAAACTCAGATTGCATGGCATGTTTAAAACTGGTTAACTAAAGATTTCTAGTATAGATCATGTCATCAACATATAAACATACAATCAAAATTTTACCGTGCTGATTTGTTTTGGTGTAAAGAGTTGGATCATTTTGGATTCTGTTGAAACCACTTTTGATCAGATAAGTGTCAATTCTGTTGTACCAAGCTCTTGGAGCTTGCTTTAAGCCATACAAGGTTTTCTTCAACCGATATACTTTGACTGGATGCTCTTGGACTTCAAATCTAGGTGGATAATCGACATAAACTTCTTCTTCTAAGAAACCATTCAGGAATGCTAACTTGACATCCATATGGTATACTTGCCATTTGTGTTGAGCTGCTATGGCCAATAGAGTCCTTACAATGTCTAATCTTGCTACTGGAGCAAAAATTTCACCATAATCAGTACCAGGTTGTTGTGAGAATCCTTTGGCAACAAGTCTTGCCTTGTGTTTTTCGATCTTCCCTTTTTCATTGAGTTTAGTTTTGTAAACCCACTTGACACCAATACTCTTCTTGTGACTTGGCAAATCAACAAGATCCCATGTCTTTTTCTTCTCAATGGGGTCAATTTCTCGATTCATGGCTTGAACCCAATGTGGCTCCTTAGGTGCTTCCTTAAAAGATGTAGGTTGACATGACATTAAAGAAAAAATGTTGTGTTGTTCAAAGTCATCCAACTACTGATGGATTTCTCTCAAACTTCAAGTTCTTTGATTTTGTGGTTCAAAGAATGATTATTTGCTTGAAGTTGAGTGATACTGAGAATTTTCAGGTTGTCTTTGTACTTGCAATCTTGGAAGAATAGTTTGAGGTACTTGCTGTCCTGAATTTTTTGCATTTTCAGAACTTGGTAGCAATGGATTTTGACTGTCCATTTGCTGATTTTTTGAATCATTCCAGAATTGATTTTCTAGAAATTTTACATCTCCGTTGAGAATTAGTTTCTTGGTGATTGGATTGTAAATACTATAAGCTTTGGATGTTTCACTATATCCAGTGAAAATACATTTCTCACTTATGTCATCAATTTCCTTCCTTAATTCGTAATGTATGTGAGCGTACGCTATGCATCCGAATGTCCTTAGATGCGCAACATTGAGCTTTGTCCCACTCCATGCTTCTTAGGGAACTTTCATCTTTAGACTTGTGGTTGGAGATCTATTCAGGAGATAAACTGAGCATGCTACTGCTTCATCCCAAAACCTATTTGACAAACTTTTCTCTTTGAGAAGTGTTCTTGCCATATTCATTATTGTCTGATTTTTTCTTTCAGCCAATCCATTATGTTGTGGAGTATACCTGGTTGTTTTTTGCATGATAATGCCTTGTGATTTGCATAATTTTTCAAATTCTTTGGAGTTGTATTCTCCTCCTCCATCTGACTTGAGTGCTTTGATATATTTGCCACTCTATTTTTCAGCTTCTGCCTTGAATTCTTTGAATTTTGCAAAAGTTTCAGACTGGTGTCTGAGAAAATAGATCCATATTTTTCTACTGAAATCATCAATAAACGTTAGAAAATAAAAGTTGCCACCTATGGACTCTGTTTGCATTGGTCCACATAGGTCAGTATGAACAAGTTCAAGATGTTGTTTGGCTTGATTGGAAGACTGTGGAAAACTAGTTCTCTTATGTTTTCCAAGTATGCAAGACTCACATGGGGGAATTTTCTCTTTAAAGATGGGAAGACCTTTGACCATGGAGTGCTTCTGAAGAAGACTTGGACTCTGAAATGGTAGATGTCCAAATCTTGTATGCCAAACCATTGTTTCATTCAGGGTAGATGCACTCTCTGCATATGGTTGAATCAGATTTGTAGTTCTGAGGGTAAGGGGAAACATCCTATTCGAAGTCATATGGATTTCATAAATCAATTTTTTGTTGGGTTTTTTGTCATATATTTTTCAAGATGCTCCCTCAAAATGTACCTTATAGACATGTTCAATGAGTTGTCCTACACTTAGCAAATTATGTTTCAGATCTGGAACATGATAGACATTGTTTATGTCTTTCTTTACATTCTATTTAGTAAGAATAGGAAAAGTTCCTTTTCCTTGAACTTTGACTAAATAATCATTTCCAAGTGTAACATCAGATGAGAGTGAAGAATCTATGCATGAAAGTAAATCTTTGTTACATGTCATGTGATTGCTGCATCCACTGTCCAGCAACCAGAGATCTTTAGGTTGTTCTTTAGTCTTGTGGCATGAGAGAAACATACCTCCTGAGGTTTCTCTCGTGTGATTTGACACATGTGCTCTGCCTGAGAGATGATCTTCTTGCTTCTTCCTGCATTCAGATTCATAGTGCCCATACTTCTTGCAGTAATAGCATTGTATGCTTGATTTCTCATTTGATCTTCTCCCTATGCCTATTTGAGGCTGGAAATTCTGATGTTGATTTTGTTGTTGTTGTATTTGACCTTGGAAATTTTGATTCAGATACTGTTGTCTATTACATCCACTGGAGTGAGGGTTACTTTGATTTCTCCCTCTTTCTTGGTGACCTCTGCTTCTTCCTCTACCTCTCCCTCTGCTGAACGAGAATTGAGTTTTGAAAGCATTGGTGATTGACTCATCTGTGAGATGCAGTCTGGTCTCATGTGTCACCAGAGAACCAATTAGTTCATCTGTTGAAAAACATGACAGATCCTTGGATTCAAGGATTGTTGTTACAACCATTTCGAATTTCTTTGGTAAACTTCTGAGGATTTTCTCAACATTTCGTTGATCAATGATGGTTTCACCAGTCAATCTGATCTGGTTCACGATTCCCATGACTCTGTTCATGAACTGATCCACATTTTTGGACTCTGTCATTCTTAAAGTCTCTAATTGTGTCCTCAAGGTCTGTAGTTTGACTGTTTTGACCCTGTCATTGCCTTGGTAGGAAGATTTAAGGATGTCCCAGGCCTGTTTTGAAGTACCAACGCATGTGATTTTTTAGAAAATCGAGTCATCCACAGAATTTTGAATCCTAAATTTATCTTTATTTTCTTTTTTTCTCTGCGTTTCTTGATCAATTTTCTGTTGATTAGTGATGGCAGACAGGTCTGATGGATCTAGTTCCACATATCCATGATCCACTGGATCCCAACACTCTTGTGCTTGCAAGAAGGATCTCATCCGAAGAGACCAGAACTCATAGTTCTTTCCAAGAAGAATCAGACCCTAAGTTGGTCCTAAATTGGTAGACGTTGCCATCTTTTAAAAAATTCAACAAAACAGAAAAAAAAAACTTACTTACCTGTCTCCTGTGTGTAATTTGGAGTGGTTTCGGAACTCCGTTAGGCGAGACCTTTGAACTCTCCAACTTTCGATTTTTGAAACGTCGAAGAGAGTTTATCGGCCTTGAATTGGCCCTTAGTCTCCGATCAATGTGACCACATGCCTAAAGGTTAAAGCGCTATGGGCTTTTTTGATTCTTTGTCTTTCAATTTGTCGAAATGCGAAATATGCTTGTTGGACAATCAACGGTCCAGATCTGCTGACGATCTGATGGTCCAGATCCTATCGGGATTTCACGAATCAGTATTTCATGACTTGTGATTCCTTGTCATGCTGCGCTTCCAAAACGCAAAGTCCGAATTGTCGATTTTGTCGAAATCGCTTTTTCAAAAAATTTCCTGAGATCCTGGATTGATGCCACGCGTCCCCAAAAGATGGACGGTCCTCGTTGTTTCACGATTTCACGACTTCAAACTCCAAATCCTCTATATACTTGAAACCCCAGTAGACAAGATGCCGACGGTTTCCTCGATCTCCGCCACGTGTCCGAACGAATGGACGACTGTGATTTTTTTGAGATTTCAAGACTTTTTCCATGGAGTGTCGTGACCTTTCATCAACAAGACCTCTGATATCCTGAAATCTGAAATGCCAAAATGATGGCACTTGGATCCACTGCCACTTGTCCTCTGAGATGGACAACTCACAATCCTCTCGGGATTTCACAATTTGTGATGTCAGGATTTCGCATATCGGGGTTTTGGAGAGTAGTCTCCTTTTCTTGTCCAACTCCCGATCCCTGATTTTGCGATGGGATAAGATCAACCACTCATGATATTTCTCGATACAACGATCTAGAATAACTCATGATTTCGCAATTCGTGAATTCTCACGGTAATCTTCTGAGCTTTACACATTGCAAGTCAATGAAATGCCGAGATCTCACCATGAGTCTCTTGATGGATGGTCCAGATGATTTCAGGATTTCGCAAGTCAAATTTCTCCTGTGCATTCCAGAGTACTAAACCTCGTGCAATTTCTCGTGGATCCAATGGTTGTCGGTCCTCTGCGCAAGATCTAACGGCTGAAATTCTTTTTCCTTTTCCGTGCTCTCTTCATCCCTTCTGAACTGGATTTTCACCTCGAATCTGTTCACAGGACAAATCTTACGGCCGCGATGGTTGTTCTTTGAACCTGAGACGCATTCTTTACTACCTTTGCAAAGATTTTCTTCTGTGGAAGAAAAATTCGTGAATCTTTCAAATATTTGAAAGAATTTCACGAGTTCTTTGTTCTCTGCTGCAATCTTTGATAGATTTGAGCAATTTCTGAAATGCTTTAAACGCTTCTTCTTTTTGCAACTATCTTTCACGAATTTGAACAAATGCTTTGAATTCTTCAAGAGTTCCCGCCTCCTACAGCTCTTCTGCGTGAATCTTTGATGATTCTTTGAAAATTGAACAAGAATATTTATTGTTTCTTCCTTCTCAGTCTTTGCTTCCTTCTCGTGTTTCTGGTCCTTGAAACTTTCGAGCGTAGTATGCTCTACGACCTCGCGTGAGCTTCTTATGCTGATCTTTTGAGCATATGATGGTCTGCTTCCTCATTGAAGTTTCCTGCGAGGATCTTCCGAGAGTATGACGGACAGCTCTCCAAGCCTTCTGAAAAAGACTGTGTTGAATGCTCTCAAGATCCGTGTGAGCTCTGCGCTATTTGAGAATCATGTTTCTCTCCATCCTGTGTGAAGAGGCTTACTGCTGAAGCTCTGATACCATGATAAATTGTGAAGCAATAAATGCAGAGAGAAAGAATAGAACAGAAAACAGTATATTAGAATATAATAAGAAGAGTACAAAACGAGTACATGAAGAAAATGTGAAGAAGTAAGTTCGATGCAAAGGGAAATAGCTGAGCTAAATAAGCTCAAGAAAAACAAGAATAGAAAGTACAGCTGGCCAGGACAACTGACAGTGTACAATCAGCCTGTTGAGGTTACATTATATTTAAAAAATTTAAGTTTATCTATTTTTCATTTCACCTCGCAAAAACAAGACACGTAAAGCCGAGAGGGGTTGATCGCTTCACAATTCAACTCGTCGTTAAAATTACGGGGCAAAATTCTCACGGCAATTTAAGTTTGACCAATGCACTATATTATTGGAGAGTTGTTTTCATTATTTTGGTAACAACTTAGTTATTACAAGTTTTGACACTTTCAAAAAATATTCTAAAGTAAGTTATAATAGAAAAACAATTTCCATAAGAAGGGTTTGACAAATCCAAATAAACATTTAAAGTTTTAAACTGAATAAAAGTGAATAATATTGGTTGGAGTGTGTAAGTAAATTTTTCATTTTTAAAAGGTTTTTTATTTTTAAATTATAAATGAAAGAAAGTGAAAAAAACTAGCTGGAGTATTGTAAGTAAATTTTTCTTCTTAAAGGGGTTTTGATTTTAAAATCATAAATGGAAGAAAGTGAACAATACTTGGTTGAATGTCTAAGTAAATTTTTAGATTTAGATTTTATTAATTTAGAATATCAATTTATTTTTGAAAATCTATTTTTTTTTAATGGAATTTTAATGAATTCACTTAATTTAAAATTAGATAAATTTATATATACTTTACTTTATTATTCATGGAATCTTATTTATTATTTTTAATATTTTAATATTTTACTATATAAGTGAAAGTGATTTTGAAAATCTCCTCTTAATGTTTTTCAATCACATAAACAAAATTCTGAAGAATCACAAGTAATTACTTACCCTCTTAAGGTCCCATAGACCAATTTGGTCCTAGTGGATGTCATCATCAATTATAAAAAAGTTTAACTACTTTTTAATTAAATTTGGAAAGTGATATTCCATATTCCATTCATATTTTTCTAACACCTTAACCAACAATTTAAATCTAAAAGAAAGCTTATGAAAAAAACTCAAATTGAACTCTACAACTAATATTTGAATTAGTATCTAAATTTAAGAGAAATTTTTATATGTTAATTCATATTAAATTTAATAAATTGTTAATGTAAGATTAAAAAGAAAAATAATGTAAAGAGATCTTAACAACCCCCCTTGGTATGATAACAAATGCAAAAGTTCTAGGAAAACCATTAGAAAGCAAGAGTTTTTTTTAAGCCTATCTAAGCTTGATCCTAAGAAGTTCTCGAGGAAAATTCCAATTGTTCATATAGAGGATGAAGTTTTTTCTGTGGAATAGATAAATTCTAGGGTTACGCGGCTCCCAAATGAGAAATTTTTAAAATTGGAGGCCCTATCCTCATCCCTCACACTATTCAATTTAGCATGGAAATGAGAAATCTAAGAATAGTGAAGGATGCCACGCTAAAATTTTTAAAATTAGAGGGCCTATCATTATCCCTCACATACACAAGCTCTTCAATCTAGGACGAAAACAAGGATTCCATAAACCCTGGACACAAAGCCTCATTGTACCTACAATTAAAAGTGGGGATAATAACATTTCCTATAATTATATGACCATTATGACTAGCTTGATTTTAGCCAAGCTACATGGAATTATTTTGGAAAAAAAAATTACCCTATAGCTAGAAAGTCATGGAAAAAGAGCTAAATTTCAAGATGGATTTAGGAGATATGATTCAATTATAAACCACCTTGTTACCCTTAGGATCATCGTGGAGGAGTGTCGAAATAATAAAACCAATCTCATGTGTTGTTTTGTTGACTTCGGGAAATATTTTGACATAGGACCCACGACAAAACTTTGGGATAGATTAGAAGAGATAAATGTGTCCTTCAAGTTTAGGGACGCTCCCATAAGGTTGTATGAGAACATTATTTCTAGTTTTAGGAACATTGAAGTCTATTCAAAATAAATTAACTACAATATTAGAGTCAAGCAAGGTTGTCCCTTGACACCTACCTTTTTTGGCATATACATTGACAAGATAGAAGGTTTTTTGGAAAAAGCATATTATGTTGGCCCAACTCTCACTAGTTTAGTCATCATTATTCTTATTTAGATTATGATATTGATATTGTGGCGAGGATTCCCGATGATCTTGGAAAGAAACTAAGAATCCCAAAGGATTTCTAATCCAATATGGGTATGACTTTTGATATTGACAAAATATAAGTCATGATGATCAAATATGATAAGATCACCTACAATACTTTCGTATATGACAACAAGAACATGGAGGAAGTGCCTTCATGCATATATATTGGAACCGATATTCACCACAAGCTCAACCTGAATTACAACATTGAGTTATGGATAAATGGAGGATGAAAAGCTTATTGTGGGCTTGAAAACAATTATAAAAAAACAAACCTTTTGATATGGGATAAGAAAAAAAACCTCTTTCAGACTCTCATTACTCCTATTATTCTATATGGATGCTAAGTTTGGGGATTCGGTATCTCTAAAGAGTCGTGGAGAAATAAAAAACATATTCAAAATAATTTTATAACTTATAATATCAAAATTAAAGGAAATACACCATATCCTTTCTACTCACACAAGCAATCATTTCCTCCATTTAGGGGACGACTATGACCAGAGACCTATTCTATAAGAAGAAGTTAAACAACATGGAAGAAAAAAGACTTATTAAAATTTCTTCAAACTCCAGCCAAAACCACCTTCGGAAGCGAGGATGGCATAAAGATGCCCAATCTTGGCTAAACTAGTGGGGACTAAAGGATGACATCATTTTGTAGAATAAGAATAATATTAAAAATATTATTAAATAAAAATTTAAGGAGAAAATGTAGTGTCATAAAGAGTTAGAGGGAAAATAAAATTAAGATATTATATGGAGGTAATCACAATTCCTAAAAATTCCCTCAGATGAAAGATTATGTCACCTTTGTGACGCTAAGAGGCTTGAATATGAGAAGCACTTTCTCTTAGATTGTCTAGCATATACCGATATTAGATCTCAAATTTTAAAACATTTGTCTCACTATCAACCTTCGTAACCTTTTAACTCAACAAAACTATGGTTACCTTGGAATGTTTCTCTTAATATTTTTTTAACTCAACAAAACTATGGTGATCTTGGAATGTTTCTCTTAAGTCCTTTTTAGTACAAAAATAAAATTATGAAAATATATTTCCTCTCAAAAATAAAAATAAAAATAAAAATCCTAGAAAATAAAGGATATACATTCTGGTAAAAAAATCGTTTAACAAATAAATAAAATGATCTAATATAATATTAATTTCATATCTAATTAGAATAAATATTTTATAATTATTAGTGTATATGGTTGTCTATTTTGCTTATGGATTTTGATGATGATGTTGTTGGATTAAGATGTTATGTTATTTAATATCTATGTATAGACATGTTTTATTGATGGGTTTCTCGTGAGTGTGCAGGGCACTTGACAGATCGATGATTCCAATGGAATCAATGGACCTCCTTGGACTCTGGATCGAGTCAGAGAGTGGACTATATATGGCTAACAATTTATTGCTAATCAGACTCACATAAGAAGTAAAGGGGCCATGCACGACAACCGAATATTGAGGAAGAGGTGTGACAACAGCCCTGCCACAACCTACTAGCACTCCCACAGTGGCTCGGATTGTAGGTTAACAATTACCTAGTTTGAGAGATCTACGATGTCATGAGGGCAGACTGAGACAGTCGCTGATGAAGATTGTAAGGGGCGCGAAATAAGGCAT
>SNQJ01S0001295.1:381891-433893 GCA_010110895.2 Picea sitchensis | reverse complement strand
AAATATTTATTGTAAGTAGATATGAAATTAATATTATATAAGATCATTTTATTTATTTGTGAAACATTTATTTTACCAAAAGAATGTATATCGTTTATTTTCTAGGATTTGTATATTTTTATTTTTATTTTTGAGAGAAAATATATTTTCTCAAATACTAAATTCATGTTGTTGTTGATGATTATGATTAACATTGAGTGAGACCAAATTGGTCCATCTGAACTTAAGAAGGTAAGGGATTACTTAAATTCTTTTGAATTTTATTTATGTACTAAAAAATCATTAAGAGAAATGTTCCAAGATCATCGTAGTTTTGTTGACTTAAAAAAGCATTAAGAGAAACATTCTGAGATCACCATAGTTTTTTGAGTTAAAAGGTTATGAAGGTTGGTAGTGAGACAAATGTTTCAAAATTTTAGATATAATCTAGGTATATGCTAGACAATCTAAGATAAATTTATTTTCATATTCAAGCCTTTTAGTATCACAAAGGTGACAAAATATTTCATCCGAGGGAATTTTAGGAATTGCGATTTCCGAGCCATATAATATCTTCATTTTATTTTCCCTCTGAATCTTTATAACACTACATTTTCTCCTTAAATTTTGATTTCATAATATTTTTAATATTATTCTTATTCTACAAAACTATTTCTTCCTTTATTCCCCACCTGTTTAGCCAATATTGGGCTTCTGGAGGTGGTTTTGGATGGATTTTGAAGAAAAATTAGGAAGCCTCTTTTCTTCCCTGTTGTTTAACTTGTTCTTATAGAATAGGTCTCTAGTCATAATCGTGCCCTAAATGGAGGAAATGATTGCTTCTGTGAGGAGAAAGGATATGGTGTATTTCCTTTAATATAATTCTTTTGAATATTCTTTGTCTTTATCCACAACTCTTTAGAGATACCAAATCCCCAAACTTGGCATCCATATA
Source organism: Picea sitchensis (assembly GCA_010110895.2). Classification (NCBI taxonomy): domain Eukaryota; kingdom Viridiplantae; phylum Streptophyta; class Pinopsida; order Pinales; family Pinaceae; genus Picea; species Picea sitchensis. The sequence continues at coordinate 432,959 of SNQJ01S0001295.1, read as the reverse complement.
GAATAACATGAGTAATGAGATTTTGAAAGAGGTGTTTTTTCTTATGCCATATCCAAATCTTTGTTGTTTTATAATTGTTTTCAAGCCCACAATAAGCTTTCCATCCTCCATTTATCCTTAAATCAATGTTGTAATTCTTGTTGAGCTTGTGGTTAATATTGGTTGCAAGATATGTGTATGAAGGAACTTCCTCCATGTTGTTGTTGTCATATACGAAAGTATTGTAGGTGATCTTATCGGATTTGATTATCATGACTTATATTTTCTCAGTATTAAAAGTCATACCCATATTGGATTAGAAATCCTTGGGGATTCTTATTTTCTTGCCAAGATCATCAGGAATCCTCGCCATAAGATGAATATCATAATCTAAAGAAGAAGAATAATGACTAAACTAGTGAGAGTTGGGCCAACATAATATGCTTCTTCCAAAAAACCTTCTAACTTGTCAATCTATATGCCAAAAAGGGTAGGGGTCAACGAACAACCTAGCTTGACTCCAATATTGTAGTTAATTTCTTCTGAATATTCCTCATTGTTCCGAAACTTGGCAATAATGTTCTCATACAACCTTATTGGACCATCCCTAAACTTGAAAGACACACTTATCTCCTCCAATATATCCTAAAGGTTTGTCGTGGGTCCTATGTCAAAACATTTCCTAAAGTCAACAAAAAAACACATGATATTGGTTTTATTATTGCGACACTCCTCCACGATGATCCTAAGGGTAACAAGGTGGTTCATAGTTGAATCATATCTCCTAAATCCAACTTGGAATTTATCACTTTTTCCATGACTTTCTAGCTATAGGTTAATCTTCTATTCCAAAACAATTCCATATAGCTTGGGTAAAATCAAGCTAATCATAATGGTCATATAATTATATGGAATGTTATTATCCCCACTTTTAAAAATAGGTACAATGAGACTTTGAGTCAAGGGTTTACAGAATCCTTGTTTTCGTGCTAAATTGAAGAGCTTGTGTATGTGAGGGATGAGGATAGACCCTCTAATTTTATATTTTTTAGCGTGGTATCCTTCACTATCCTTAGATTTCTCATTTTCATGCTAAATTGAAGAGTTTGTGTATGTGAGGGATGAGGATAACGCCTCCAATTATAAAACTTTCTCATTTGGGAGCCGTAGAGTCTATGTATTCCATATAAAAAACTTCATCCTCTATATGAACAATTGGAATGTTGTCCATGGCATTTGGGAGTTTGTAAAGACTTTTAAGATAGAAAATCTAGTCCTTTAAGGGAATCATATTATTTTCTTAGCATTACGATTAGAATTTTCCTCGAGAATTTCTTAAGATCAAGCTTAGATAGGTGTAAAAGAAAATATTGATTTCTAATGGTTTTCCTAGAACTTTTACATGTGTTACCATACCAAGGCTAGTTGTTAAGATCTCTTTACATTATTATTTTTTTTATCTTACATTAACAATTTATTAAATTTAGTATGAATTAACATATAAAAATTTCTCTTAAATTTAGATACTAGTTTAAATATTAGTTGTATAGTCCAATTTTATATTTTTTCATAAGATTTATTTTTTATTTAAATTGTTGGTTGAGGTGTTAGACAAATATGAGTGGAATGTGGAGTATCGCTTTCTAAATTAAATTAAAAAGTAGTTAAATTTTCTGACCTTAAGAGGGTAAGTGATTACTTTTGATCCTTTATAATATTGTTTTTGTGCTCGAAAAACATTAAGAGAGGTTTGGAAGGTTGGTAGTGGGAAACATATTTTGGAAATGAGATCTAAAGTTCTTTTCATCTTCAATTTTCTTAGTGTCACAAAGGTAACATAGTATTTCATCCCATAGGGTTTTAGGAGTTTACCAATGCTACGTTTCACTATGGAGCTAGTGAAATTTTTTTCTTATCTTAGCAATGCTTATTTTTTTTCTTTACACTTGTCAACACAGATAGATAATTTTGATCTTCTAGATTAGGGTTGATTACATCCTTAGATTAGGGTTAATTTTTTTTTATAAAAAATTGAAAAATTATTTAATATGAAACACAATTTTTCCTAAATTTAGTTTGTATTTAAATGTTAAAATACAAATTAAGCTCAATACATGGATTTAGAAAACAATGTTCCATATAAAGTGGACTTTTCATTGTGTAAGGTAGTTAATTAAAGAGGACTAGAAGAAGTGAAATTGAAGAATGGGCATAAGAAGTGAACAAAATAGGAAATATGTTTCATTTAGTTAAAATTGAAAATGAATTGGATGAAAAGATGTAGTTTAAATGTTTTTCATGTGATTTAATGAAATTAAAGTTACTGCATTGCTAAAAATTAAGAATAATAAATAAAACTCCATAAATAATAGAATAAAGTATACAGAAATTTGTTTAATTTTAAATTCAATGTAGTCATTCAAATTCCATAAAAAATAGATTTCTAAAAATAAATTAATATTCTAAATCAATAAATCAAAATCATGCATAAATAAGAAAAATTTACTTAGACACTCAATAAGTATTGTTCACATTCTTCCATTTATAATTTTAAAATCAAACCTTTGTTCACATTCTTCCATTTATAATTTTAAAATCAAACCCCTTTTAAAAAAAAATTACTTATAAATAAGAAAAATTTACTTACAATACTCCAGCTAGTTTTGTTCAGTTTCTTTCATTTATAATTTGAAAATCAAAATCTTTTTAAGAAAGAAAAATTTACTTACACACTCCAACCAGTATTGTTCACTTTTATCCAGTTTAGAATTTGTGTTAAGTTTAAAGTTTTAAATGGTTATTTATACTTGTCAAACTCTTCTTATGGAAATTGTTTTTCTATTTTAATGGTTAATAAATTTGTTTGGAAATAGTTCTTGTATTATAATTATTAATAAATCTGTTGATTAAACTAAACTTACTTTAGAGTATTTTTTGAAAGTGTCAAAACTTGTAATAACTAAGTTGTTCCCAAAATAATGAAAACATTGCTCTCCAAAAATATAGTACACTGGTCAAACTTAAATTGGCGTAAGAATTTTACCCTGTAATTTTAATGACGAGTTCAATTGTGAAGCGATCAACCCCTCTCGGCTTTGAAAATAGGTCAAGTCCAAACAATTATGTTCATTAACTTTACGTGTCTTGTTTTTGCAAGGTGAAATGAAAAAGAGTCAAACTTAAATTGCCCTCTGGTTTCAGTGACGTGTTCTGTGAAGCAACAAAGGTCTCTTGCTATAAAAGAAGAATGTACATTAACTTTGCCCTCTCAATTTTGTAAAGTGAAAAGAGTTTAAGTAAGGAAAGGAAGCTAGTTAGTGCATACAGTGAGTTTAAGTAAGGAAAGCAAGCTAGTTACTGCATCCAGTTAAATGGAAACGCAAGAAGAAAGGTTGAACGCCACAATAAAGGTTGACCTGCCACTTTGAAAAGTAGTGAATTCGAGGGAAGAAAGCTAGTTAGTCCATTCACAGGACGAAAAGAAGCTAGTCAGTGCATGTAGTTGGGATTTGAGGTAAATAAGCTAATTAGTACATTTAATTACGTAGATGACCAGTCTATGAATAAATGCTCTTCAATTTTAGCTCTTGGTTTGTTGACTAGCGACTTAAAATTTTGATGGAAGGAAAGAGATCATTCACTGCAACTGTGAATTGTTTGATAATCTAGAGGGCGTATTGTTATATATATATATATATATAGTGGAGTCCATAGACGCATTTGCATCGTCTAATGTTGATCCTTGGTGCAACACTGATAGTGATTTGATTTTTCATCTATTGGCATAGTCGTGTTTTTTTTATTATAATACAAAATATATAGAGAGGAAAGCCAAAATGAAGTTTACAAATCTTAATATTGTCATATTCCCAGTAATAATATTGTTTCTGCAGCATTCATCCGAATATAACATGCGGGGTAGGAAGAACAGTTCCGTGTGCCAATCCTCAACAATATTTCAACTGGGATGGGTTTCATTTGACTAACGCAACTTACGGAAAGATAGCGAAATTGTTTTTGGACGGGACATTCACAACTCCCCATCTTGACACTACGCCAAGAAGAACTCCAATGCAAACGCCACCCTGACACTAATTGCAAACGCCACCCTGAACTGACCAGTATAAATATTTATCTCTAATATGGCTAGCTGATCTAGTTTTTCTCGCCGCATCATTGTCATTGATGTGTGTGCATGCTCAATATCTTCTGAACTAATTGAGCGAAAATCTAGATACAATGCAGGAAAATCATAAATGTTAAAGTATAAATTTCACGGTTGTGAATGTTTAAACGATTGCAATTTAGATTTTAGTTGTTCCAAATTGGGATTTTAGTATAGTGTTTACTCTTTGGTTTATGAATCTTCCCTATCAAGTTGTGAATCATAAATGTGCTCTGAATCTTCCCTATCATTTTGTAAATCATAAATGTGCTGAGTGCAAGACTTTAATTTTATGGTTAAAAAATAAAACATAAACTTTTGTTTTAAAATGGTTAAAAATAGATCAGTGGTTATTATTTTTTATTATTTTTTAATTTTATTTATTATGTTTTATTTACTAAGTACATATTTTTTTAATATTATGAAAAATAATCTTTTATTTTTAATGGTTAAAATAGATTAATATTACCAAAGTTAAATTTTCATCTTAAAATATAATATATGATTAAAATAGATTAATATTCGATCTTAAAATATAATATATGATTAAGATGGATGGATTGTTATTATTTTTTTATTATGTTTTATTTACTATTAACATTTTTTTTAATATTATAAAGAAAATGTATAGCTTAAAAAATAAATAAATTGTATTAAATAATTGTATTTAAGTGTAATTAATATTTTAATGAATTTAAATTAATCTTAACTTTAAATCTATCAAATTTCAAAAAATTTAATCTTTAAAAATCTAAGATTGATTTAAACTACTTTTTCTTTAATTACATACTCTTTCCTTTCTTTTAGTATTGTAACTTGTCTCTCTCTTTCATTTTCTTTTATAAATCTCAACTTTTCCTTGGGATGAAGAATAATAAATAGAAAAGTGGTGATGAGTTATAACTTTTCAAGTACCAAAAAAGGATTACTAAAACTAATAGGGTTGATCAAATATGGATGCTTATGTATAAAATTGTTAAAGTAGAGAGTTGAAAACGAACTCTCATAGATGATTGTGGGGGTATGCATCTTTAGGTTTGATGAGTGCATGCATATGGCCATAGGATTACAAGCGTGAGTGTTAGGGCTGCAGTCCTGCTTCCTCTTCCTGTCGTTCCCTTTTATGGCCTCCTTTTCCTTTTTTGGTCCCCCTGCTTCCTCCTTGTCCCTTCTCCTTGTCCCTTCTCCTTTCTTTGTTTCCCCTTTTCCCTTGACTCGTGAGGGGCTCTATTGTTTACACTCGCTCTGTAGGCCCAAAACCCCCATTCTCCCTCTGTCGGCCTCCTTTCCGAGGCACGAAAATTTCCTTAGAGATGGTTAACAACTCCATTTGTGGTCTTGGTCAGCGATATGGAGAATTGTGAAGACTTAGTGGATTACTCTCTTGATCCGTCTGAGCTTCTGCTATTGACCTTGCCACCTCGAAACCCCCCTTTATCCTCGTTGGCTCAAACCTTTTTGAACCTGTTTTGGGGCACAGATTTGTGAGAGACACCTCTTCCCCTCTCCTTGGGAACTTCACTACTTCTACCAGTATGGACCCTCTACCTGCACTTTGTTCCGTGGAAGTTTCTTCTCCTCATTATTGGCTACCCTCCTCGATGACATCCCTGTTTTTGACTCCACCGGACAAAAAAATCTTTTTTCCTTCTGCTACTCAAATATAATTCTCCTCATACCGTATGTAGATCTGCCCCAACTCGGATTTGGACCCTTGGTTTCCTCCTCCACTCTCGGACTCGAACCCCCTATTAAAATTCTCCACATTCGATTCTTCAACAAAAAACATAGAGGTGGTGTGTGCATTGGCAGAGTAAAACTTTGCTAGAGAGTAAGAAAAAACGTGGGTAAGGATCAAGAGAATTATTTATCAGTTCAAGATCAATTTTAGCTCGCAGTGACCTCATTAGAGAGAAATTTTGATTTGGAAAAAAATGTTTTATGGATCGGATAATACAAACTTAGGTTCAAATTAAAGGGCAATGATCAAACATTCTGTGTGTAGAAGATTGAAATTAACCAAGCGATCATCAAACATTTTGTATGTAAACTTTCAAGCTCGGATTTAAAATTAACAATGGCGATGGTCAAACATTTATATATGTATATATTCAACAACAACTCAGATTTGAAATTAACAATGATGGTAGTCAAACATTCATATATGTATACGTTCAAGCTTTGATTTACATTAAAAATGGCGGTGCATCTATTAGGAATCTGCCTCTAGCATTTATAAAATCATCTAGGAGCTTATCTCTTGATCTTAATATCTCACACAGGTACGCAGGTAAAAGAAAAAACTAGACTATACAAATTAAGCCATTGCGATTACAAATTTAAATAAAAATACTGTAACCAAAGGCGAGAAGTCAATGATGATCTCTTGCGCTTGTGCTCCATTCCGCTCCCTGCTTACTAATTGTGAAGACCTCACCGGTACCTCCCAACCAACGTTAGGGGTAATCTTCTTCCCCCTTATCCCCTCGAGCTGCAAAGGGGCCATGCATAAACACAACCAAAAAAATCTAGCTCCCATCTCCCCTTGCAAGGCCAAGCCACCACTCTCTCTTTTTAGAGATGGGTATGCCAACTCTTACAAGAAAAATCAGTCAAAGAAATTCCGACATCATAACTTTATGCATACTAGTAATGATCCAATCCTCTTCGTAGAAATTTCTTTTATAAAAATTTTCATAGTGTCCACTTGCCAATTGCACATTAAATTCATTTTTTTTAATTAATTAGGAATTAATATCCCTCGTACATTTGTCATCTGATCACTTAGTTGCACCAAAAATTCACTATTTAATTTAATTAAATGTCAATTTCCCTCACCCATCGTAAAAACGCTCATAAATTTGCTTCTAGCTATCCCTTTATTCCCTCTATTTCCTTTTAATGGCTGATGCCTTTCTAAGACTTAGTTGTGTTTAACTTAAGAAAGTTATTTAATTAGACTAGACTAGATTCCTTTCTTTTTATATATATTTCCTTTCTTATCTTAGTTCCAATTTGGTATGCTTTTGAACACATTTATATAATTAAATCTTTAGATACAAAGCTTTACTCTTTCAATTCCTAATTGATTTTTCTTCATCCCCCATCATTTATTAAATTTATACTTTAATTTTTTGTCTTCTTACCCACTTTAGACTTAGGTTTAGATTTTTAAACTAGGCTTAGAATTTTTAAGAAGATTTTATAATTAATAAAAATTACTCATTTAATAATTATTTTAATTCTTACCATGTCAAAACAAATATTGTTTTCTAGGCACTTAGGTTCATTGACTCACCTTTATTAAAGATCGTGATGTGCCATTCAAGATGCGCTCCGTGCTCCAAGGGTTCCACTTGCCGTTTTTCAAGTTTTAATTATGGGACGTGCCCTTCAAGATGCACTATGTGCTCCAAGGGTGCTACTCTCATTTGATTGATTTTTTTAGTTGTCCAACTCTTGGAGTTAACACTCCATCAGGTGACCTTGTGAGAGACTAAGGGCCTATAAGGAATAAGGACCATGCCTTATTGCACCCCCCTTACAATCTTCATCAGCGACTGTCTCGGTCTGCCCTGACGACATCATAGATCTCTCAAACTAGGTAATTGTTAACCTACAATCCGAGCCACGGTGGGAGTGTTAGTAGGTTGTGGCAGGGCTGTTGTCACACCTCTTTCTCAATATCTGGTTGTCGTGGATGGCCCTTTTACTTGTTATGTGAGTCTGATTAGCAATAAATTGTTATCCATATATAGTCCACTCTATGACTCGATCCAGAGTCCAAGGAGGTCCATTGATTCCATCAGCATCATCGATCTGTCAAGTGCCCTGCACACTCACGAGAAACCCATCAATAAAACATGTCTATACATAGATATTAAATAACATAACATCTTAATCCAACAACATCATCATCAAAATCCATAAGCAAAATAGACAACCATATACACAATAATAATTATAAAGTATTTATTCTAATTAGATATGAAATTAATATTATATTAGATCATTTTATTTATTTGTTAAACTATTTTTTTACCAGAATGTATATCCTTTATTTTCTAGGATTTTTATTTTTATTTTTATTTTTGAGAGGAAATATATTTTCATAATTTTATTTATGTACTAAAAAGGAATTAAGAGAAACATTCCAAGATCACCATAGTTTTGTTGAGTTAAAAAAATATTAAGAGAAACATTCCAAGGTAACCATAGTTTTGTTGAGTTAAAAGGTTACGAAGGTTGATATTGAGACAAATGTTTTAAAATTTCAGATCTAATATCGGTATATGCTAGACAATCTAAGAGAAAGTGCTTCTCATATTCAAGCCTCTTAGCGTCACAAAGGTGACATAATCTTTCATCTAAGGGAATTTTTAGGAATTGTGATTACCTCCATATAATATCTTAATTTTATTTTCCCTCTAACACTTTATGACACTACATTTTCTCCTTAAATTTTTATTTAATAATATTTTTAATATTATTCTTATTCTACAAAATGATGTCATCCTTTAGCCCCCACTAGTTTAGCCAAGATTGGGCATCTTTATGCCATCCTCGCTTCCGAAGGTGGTTTTGGCTGGAGTTTGAAGAAATTTTAATAAGTCTTTTTTCTTCCATGTTGTTTAAATTCTTCTTATAGAATAGGTCTCTGGTCATAGTAGTCCCCTAAATGGAGGAAATGATTGCTTGTGTGAGTAGAAAGGATATGGTGTATTTCCTTTAATTTTGAGATTATAAGTTATAAAATTATTTTGAATATGTTTTTTCTTTCTCCACGACTCTTTAGAGATATCGAATCCCCAAACTTAGCATCCATATAGAATAATAGAAGTAATGAGAGTCTCAAAGAGGTTTTTTTTCTTATCCCATATCAAAAGGTTTGTTTTTTAATAATTGTTTTCAAGCCCACAATAAGCTTTCCATCCTCCATTTATCCATAACTCAATGTTGTAATTCAGGTTGAGCTTGTGGTGAATATCGGTTCCAATATATATGCATGAAGGCACTTCCTCCATGTTCTTGTTGTCATATACGAAAGTATTGTAGGTGATCTTATCATATTTGATCATCATGACTTATATTTTGTCAGTATCAAAAGTCATACCCATATTGGATTAGAAATCCTTTGGGATTCTTAGTTTCTTTCCAAGATCATCGGGAATCCTCACCAGAAGATCAATATCATAATCTAAAGAAGAATAATGATGAGTAAACTAGTGAGAGTTAGGCCAACATAATATGCTTCTTCCAAAAAACCTTCTATCTTGTCAATGTATATGCCAAAAAAGGTAGGTGTCAAGGTACAACCTTGCTTGACTCTAATATTGTAGTTAATTTATTTTGAATAGACTTCAATGTTCCTAAAACTGGAAATAATGTTCTCATACAACCTTATGGGAGCGTCCCTAAACTTGAAGGACACATTTATCTCTTCTAATCTATCCCAAAGTTTGGTTGTGGGTCCTATGTCAAAATATTTCCTGAAGTCAACAAAACAACACATGAGATTGGTTTTATTATTTCGACACTCCTCCACGATGATCCTAAGGGTAACAAGGTGGTTCATAATCGAATCATATCTCCTAAATCCATCTTGGAATTTATCTCTTTTTCCATGACTTTCTAGCTATAGGGTAATTTTTAATTTCCAAAATAATTCCATGTAGCTTGGCTAAAATCAATCTAGTCATAATGGTCATATAATTATAGGAAATGTTATTATCCCCACTTTTAATTGTAGGTACAATGAGGCTTTGTGTCCAGGGTTTATGGAATCCTTGTTTTTGTCCTAGATTGAAGAGCTTGTGTATGTGAGGGATGATGATAGGCCCTCTAATTTTAGAAAATTTAGTGTGGCATCCTTCACTATTCTTAGATTTCTCATTTCGATGCTAAATTGAATAGTGTGAGGGATGAGGATAGGGCCTCATTTGGGAGCCGCGTAATCCTAGAATCTATCTATTCCAAAGAAAAAACTTCATCCTCTATATGAACAATTGGAATTTTCCTCGAGAACTTCTTAAGATCAAGCTTAGATAGGCTTAAAAACAACTCTTGCTTTCTAATGGTTTTCCTAGAACTTTTGCATTTGTTATCATACCAAGGGGGGTTGTTAAGATCTCTTTACATTATTATTTTTTTTAATCTTACATTAACAATTTATTAAATTTAATATGAATTAACATATAAAAATTTCTCCTAAATTTAGATACTAATTCAAATATTAGTTGTAGAGTTCAATTTGAGTTTTTTTCATAAGCTTTCTTTTAGATTTAAATTGTTGGTTAGGGTGTTAGAAAAATATGAATGAAATATGGAATATCACTTTCCAAATTTAACTAAAAGTAGTTAAACTTTTTTATAATTGATGATGACATCCACTAGGACCAAATTGGTCTATGGGACCTTAAGAGGGTAAGTAATTACTTGTGATTCTTTAGAATTTTTTTTATGTGATTGAAAAACATTAAGAGGAGATTTCCAAACTCACTTTCACTTATATAGTAAAATATTAAAATATTAAAAATAATAAATAAGATTCCATGAATAATAAAATAAGGTATATAGAAATTTATTTAATTTTAAATTAAATGAAGTCATTAAAATTTGATTTAAAAAAAATAGATTTTGAAAATAAATTGATATTCTAAATTAATAAAATCTAAATCTAAAAATTTACTTAGACATTCAACCAAGTATTGTTCACTTTCTTCCATTTATGATTTTAAAATCAAAACCCCTTTAAGAAGAAAAATTTACTTACAATACTCCAACTAGTTTTTTTCACTTTCTTTCATTTATAATTTAAAAATAAAAAACCTTTTAAAAATGAAAAATTTACTTACACACTCCAACCAGTATTATTCACTTTTATTCAGTTTAAAACTTTAAATGTTTATTTGGATTTGTCAAACCCTTCTTATGGAAATTGTTTTTCTATTATAACTTACTTTAGAATATTTTTTGAAAGTGTCAAAACTTGTAATAACTAAGTTGTTACCAAAATAATGAAAACAACTCTCCAATAACATAGTGCATTGGTCAAACTTAAATTGCCGTGAGAATTTTGCCCCGTAATTTTAACGATGAGTTGAATTGTGAAGTGATCAACCCCTCTCGGATTTACGTGTCTTGCTTTTGTGAGGTGAAATGAAAAATAGATAAACTTAAATTTGTTAAATATAATGTAACCTCAACAGGCTGATTGTACACTGCCAGTTGTCCTGGCCAGCTGTACTTTCTATTCTTGTTTTGCTTGAGCTTATTTAGCTCAGCTATTTTCCTTTGCATAGAACTTACTTCTTCACATCTTATTCATGTACTCATTTTGTACTCTTTTTATTATATTCTAATATACTGTTTTATGTTCTATTCTTTCTCTCTGCATTTACTGCTTCACAATTTATCATGGTATTAGAGCTTCAGCAATAAGCCTCTTCACACAGGATGGAGAGAAACATGATTCTAAAACAGCGCAGAGCTTACATGGATCTTGAGAGCATTTGACACAGACTTTTCACAAGGCTTGGAGAGTTGTCCATCATACTCTCTAAAGATCCTTGCAAGAAACTTAGATGAGGAAGCAGACCGTCATACGCTCAAAAGATCAGCATAAGAAGCTCACGCGAGGTCGCAGAGCGTACTACGCTCGAAAGTTTCAAGGACCAGAAACACGAGAAGGAAGCAGAGACTGAGAAGGAAGAAACAATAAAGATTCTTGTTCAATTTTCAAAGAATCATCAAAGATTCACGCAGAAGAGCTATAGGAGGCGGGAACTCTTGAAGAATTCAAAGCATTTGTTCAAATTCGTGAAAGATAGTTGCAGAAAGAAGAAGCGTTTAAAGAATTTCGGAAATCGCTCAAATCTGTCAAAGATTGCAGCAGAGAACAAAGAACTCGTGAAATTCTTTCAAATCTTTGAAAGATTCACGAATTTTTCTTCCGCAGAACAATATCAGGTTCAAAGAACAACCATCGTGGCCGTAAGATTTGTCCTGCGAACAGATTCGAGGTGAAAATCTAGTTCAGAAGGGATGAAGAGAGCGCAGAAAAGTAAAAAGAATTTTAGCCATTAGATCTTGCGCAGAGGACCGACAACCATTGGATCCGCGAGAAATTGCACGAGGTTTAGTCCTCTGTAATGCATAGGAGAAATTCGACTTGCGAAATCCTGAAATCATCTGGACCATCCATCAAGAGACTCGTGGCGAGATCTCAGCATTTCACTGACTCACAATGTGTAAAGCTCAAAAGATTGCCGTGAGAATTCACGAATTGCGAAATCATGAGTTATTCTAGATCATTGGATCATGAAATATCATGAGCCGTTGATCTTATCCCATCGCAAAATCAGGGATCGAGAGTTGGAAGAGCAAAGAAGACTGCTCTACAAAACCCAAATACGCGAAATCCTGACATCGCAAATTGAAAAATCCCGAGAGGATTGTGAGTCGTCCATCTCAGAGGACAAGTGGCAGCATATCCAAGTGCCATCATTTTAGCATTTCGGAGTTCGGGATATCAGAGGTCTTGTTGACGAAAGGTCACGACACTCCACGACGAAAGTCTCAAAATCTCGAAAAGATCACAGTCATCCATTCGTTCAGACACGTGGCGGAGATCGAGGAAACCATCGACATCTCAGCTACGGGGGTTTCAAGTAGACAGAGGATTTGGAGTCCGAAGTCATGAAATTGCGAAATGACGAGGATCGTCCATCTTTCGGGGATGCATGGCATCAATCCAGGATCTCAGGAAATTTTCTGAAAAAGCGATTTCGGCAAAATCGACAATTCAGACTTCGCGTTTTGGAAGCGCAGCGTGACAAGGAATCACGAGTCATGAAATACTGATTCGTGAAATCCCGATAGGATCTGGACCATCAGATCGTCAGTAGATCTGGACCATTGATTGTCTAACAAGCATATTTCGCATTTCGACAAATTGAAAGACAAAGAACCGGAAAATCTCATAGCGCTTTAACCTTTAGGCATGTGGTCACATTGATCGGAGACTAAAGGCCAATTCAAGGCTGATAAACTCTCTTCGGCGTTTTAGAAATCGAAAGTTGGAGAGTTCAAAGGTCTCGTCTAACGGATTTCCAAAACCACTCCAAATTACATGCAGGAGACAGGTAAGTAATATTTTTTTTTTCTGTTTTGCTGAATTTTTTAAAAGATGGCGACGTCTAGCAATTTAGGACCAACTCAGGGTCTGATTCTTCTTGGAAAGAACTATGAGTTTTGGTCTCTTCTGATGAGATCCTTCTTGCAAGAACAAGAGTGCTGGGATCCAGTGGATCATGGATATGTGGAACCAGATCCAGCAGACCTGTCTACCATAACTAATCAATAGAAAATTGATCAAGCAACGTAGAGAAACAGAGAAAATAAAGCTAAATTTTGGATTCAAAATTCTGTGGATGACTCGATTTTCTCAAAAATCACAGGCGTTGGTACTTCAAAATAGGCCTGAGACATCCTTAAATCTTCCTACCAAGGCAATGACAGGGTCAAAACAGTCAAACTGCAGACCTTGTGGACACAATTCGAGACTTTAAGAATGACAGAGTCCGAAAATGTGGATCAGTTCATGACCAGAGTCATGGGAATCCTGAACCAGATCAGATTGACTGGTGAAACCATCATTGATCAACTAAATGTTGAGAAAATCCTCAGAAGTTTACCAAAGAAATTCAAAATTGTTGTAACAGCAATCCTTGAATCCAAGGATCTGTCTGGTGACACATGAGACCGGACTGCATCTCACATATGAGTCAATCGCCAATGCTTTCAAAACTCAATTCTCGTTCAGCAGAGGGAGAGGCAGAGGAAGAAGCAGAGGTCACCAAGGAAGAGGGATCAATCAAAGTAACCCTCACTCTAGTGGAGGTAATAGACAACAATATCTGAATCAAAATTTCCAAGGTCAAAGACAACAACAACAAAATCAACATCAGAATTTTCAGCCTCAAAGAGGCAGAGGGAGAAGATCAAATGAGAAATCAAGCATACAAGTCTATTACTGCAAGAAGTATGGGCACTATGAATCTGAATGCATAAATAAGTAAGCGGATCATCTCTCAGGCAGAGCACATGTGTCAAATCACACGGGAGAAACCTCAGGAGGTATGTTTCCCTCATGCCACAAGACTAAAGAACAACCTAAAGATCTTTGGTTGTTGGACAGTGGATGCAACAATCACATGATAGGTAACAAAGATTTACTTTCATGCATTGATTCTTCACTCTCATCTGATGTTACACTTGGAAATGATTATTTAGTCAAAGTTCAAGGAAAAGGAACTTTTCCTATTCTTACTAAATAGAATGTAAAGAAATACATAAACAATGTCTATCATGTTCCAGATCTGAAACATAATTTTCTAAGTGTAGGACAACTCATTGAACATGGATATAAGGTACTTTTTGAGGGAGCATCTTGCAAAATATATGACAAAAACCCCAGCAGAAAATTGATTTCTGAAATCCATATGACTTCGAATAGGATGTTTCCCCTTACCCTCAGAACTGCAAATCTGATTCAACCATATGCAGAGAGTGCATCTACCCTGAATGAAACAATGGTTTGGCATACAAGATTTGGACATCTACCATTTCAGAGTCCAAGTCTTCTTCAGAAGCACTCCATGGTCAAAGGTCTTCCCATCTTTCAAGAGAAAATTCCCCCATGTGAGTCTTGCATACTTGGAAAACATAAGAGAACTAGTTTTCCACAGTCTTCCAATCAAGCCAAACAATATATTGAACTTGTTCATACTGACCTATGTGGACCAATGAAAACAGAGTCCATAGGTGGCAGCTTTTATTTTCTAACGTTTATTGATGATTTCAGCAGAAAAATATGGATCTATTTTCTCAGACACCAGTCTGAAACATTTGCAAAATTCAAAGAATTCAAGGCAGAAGCTGAAAAACAGAGTGGCAAATATATCAAAGCACTCAGGTCAGATGGAGGAGGAGAATACAACTCCAGATAATTTGCAAAATTCTGCAAATCACAAGGCATTATCATGCAAACAACAACCAGGTATACTCTACAACATAATGGATTGGCTGAAAGAAAAAATCAGACAATAATGAATATGGCAAGAACAGTTATCAAAGAGAAAACTTTGTCAAATAGGTTTTGGGCTGAAGCAGTAGCATGCTCAGTTTATCTCCTGAATAGATCTCCAACCACAAGTCTAAAGATGAAAGTTCCCTAAGAAGCATGGAGTGGGACAAAGCTCAATGTTGCGCATCTTAGGACATTCGGATGCATAGCATAGGCTCATATACACGTCGAATTAAGGAAGAAACTTGATGACAGAAGTGAGAAATGTATTTTCACTAGATATAGTGAAACATCCAAAGCTTATAGGATTTACAATCCAATCACCATTAAACTAATTCTCAACGGAGATGTAAAATTTCTTGAAAATCAATTCTGGAATGATTCAAAAAATCAGCAACTGGACGGTCAAAACCCATTGCTACCAAGTTCTGAAAATGAAGAAAATTCAGGACAACAACTACCTCAAACTATTCTTCCAAGATTGCAAGTACAAAGACAACCTGAAAATTCTCAGGATCACTCAACTTCAAGCAGAGAATCATTCTTTGAACCACAAAATCAGAAAACTCAAAGTTTGAGAGAAATCCATCAGCAGTTGGATGACTTTGAACAACACAACCTTTTTGCTTTAATGTCATGTCAACCTACATCTTTTAAGGAAGCACCTAAGGAGCCACATTGGGTTCAAGCCATGAATCAAGAAATTGAATCCATTGAGAAGAACAAGACATGGGATCTTGTTGATTTGCCAAGTCACAAGAAGAGTATTGGTGTCAAGTGGGTTTACAAAACTAAACTCAATGAAAAAGGGAAGATCGAAAAACACAAGGCAAGACTTGTTTCCAAAGGATTCTCACAACAGCCTGGTACTAATTATGGTGAAACTTTTGCTCCAGTAGCAAGATTAGACACTGTAAGGACTCTATTGGCCATAGCAGCCCAACACAAATGGAAAGTATACCATATGGATGTCAAGTCAACATTCCTGAATGGTTTCTTAGAAGAAGAAGTTTATGTCGATTAGCCACCTAGATTTGAAGTCCAAGAGCAGCCAGTCAAAGTATATCGATTGAAGAAAGCCTTGTATGGATTAAAGCAAGCTCCAAGAGCTTGGTACGATAGAATTGACACTTATCTGATCAAAAGTGGTTTCAGTAGAATCCAAAATGAGCCAACTCTTTACACCAAAACAGATCAAAACGGTAAAATTTTGATTGTATGTTTATATGTTGATGACATGATCTATACTAGAAATCTTTAGTTAACCAGTTTTAAACATGCCATGCAATCTGAGTTTGAGATGACAGATCTTGGCATCATGAAATATTTTTTAGGGATTGAGGTTGATAACTCAACCAAAGGCATCTTTGTTTGTCAGAAAAAGTATGCAACAGACATCATCAAAAGATTTCGCATGGAAAAATGCAATCCAGCAGAAACCCCTATACCTTTAGGCACAAAATTGAGCAAGAAAGATGAAGGCCCTATAGTGGACGCTACTCTGTACAAAATCTTAGTAGGAAGTTTGTTGTATCTTACAGCAGCTAGGCGTGACATTATGTATGCAGCCAACCTTGTTTCCAGATTCATGGAATCCCCCAAAGATTCTCATTGGAAAATAGCAAAACGAATTCTGAGATATGTTGCAGGAACTCTCAATTTCGGGTTATGGTACACTAAATCTAATAGTAATCAACTTTCTGGTTACAAAGATAGTGATTTTGCAGGTAGCCTAGACGACAGGAAAAGCACATCCGGACATGTTTTTCAACTGGGCACGAACCTGATCTTATGGGCATCAAAGAAGCAGCCAATTGTTTCAATATCTTTTGCAGAGCCAGAGTATGTCGCTGCTACATCAGTTTCCTGTCAAGCTGTGTGACTGAGAAAAATATTGAAAGATATGTCACATAAAGAAAAGGATCCAACTTCTATTTTCTATGACAATACTTCAGCAATTGCTCTATCAAAAAATCACGTGTTTCACAATAAAAACAAACACATTGACAGTCGTTTTCATTTCATACGCGAGCTAGTCAATAATGGTGATATTGTACTACAATTATGTGGTTTTCAAGATGAGCTTGCTGATATCTTTACAAAGCCACTGGGAAAATCGGTTTTTGATTTTCAGAGACAACACTTAGGCATAATCAGTGCTGATGATTGTAACCATTGAGTTTAAGAGGGAGTGTTAAATATATTGTAACCTCAACAGGCTGACTGTACACTGTCAGCTGTACTTTCTATTCTTGTTTTGCTTGAGCCTATTTAGCTCAGCTATTTCACTTTGCATAGAACTTACTTCTTCACATCTTCTTCATGTAGTGGTTTTGTACTCTTCTTCTTATATTCTAATATATTGTTTTCTGTTCTATTCTTTCTCTCTGCAATCAAAATTGCCCTCTTGTTTCAATGGCGAGTTCTGTAAAGCAACAAAAGTCTCTTGCTATAAAAGAATAATTCATATTAGAATGTACATTAACTTTGCCATCTCAATTTTGGGAAAGGGAAGGAAGCTAGTTAGCGCATCCAGTTAAATGGAAACACAAGAAGAAAGGTTGAACACAACAATAAAGGTTGACCTGCCACTCTCAAAAGTAGTGAATTCGAGGGAAGAAAGCTAGTTAGTCCATTCACAGTACAAAAGAAGCTAGTCAATGCATGTAGTTGGCATTCGAGGTAAATAAGCTAATTAGTACATTTAATTACGTAGATGACCAGTCTATGAATAAAACCTCTTCAATTTTATGACTACTGCTCTTAGCGACTTAAAATTTTGATGGAAGGAAAGATCATTCACTGCAACTGTGAATTGTTTGAGAATCTAGAGGGCGTATTGTTATATATATATATATATATATATATAGTGGAGTCGATAGACGCATTTGCATCGTGAAACACTAATAGTGATTTGATTTTTCATCTATTGTCATAGTCGTGTTTTTTTTATTATAATAGAAAATATATAGAGAGAGAAAAGCCAGAATGAAGTTTGCAGGCTAACTGTACACTGTCAGCTGTACTTTCTATTCTTGTTTTTCTTGAGCTTATTTAGCTCAGCTATTTCACTTTGCAATCTTAATTCATATTAGAACTTACTTCTTCACATCTTCTTCATGTAATGGTTTTGTACTCTTCTTATTATATTTTAATATATTGTTTTCTGTTCTATTCTTTCTCTCTGCAATCAAAATTGCCCTCTTGTTTCAGTGGCGAGTTCTGTAAAGCAACAAAAGTCTCTTGCTATAAAAGAATAATTCATATTATAATGTACATTAACTTTTCCGTCTCAATTTTGGGAAAGGAAAGATCATTCACTTCAACTGTGAATTGTTTGAGAATCTAGAGGGCGTATTGTTATATATATATATAGTGGAGTCGATAGACGCATTTGCACCGTGCAACACTAATAGTGATTTGATTTTTCATCTATTGCCATAGTTGTGTTTTTTTTATTATAATAGAAAATATATATAGAGAGAAAATCCATAATGAAGTTTACAAATCTTAATATTGTCATATTCCCAGTAATAATATTGTTTCTGCAGCATTCATGGACAAGTTATGGTGCTGGGAATGGAAATGGGAACGTAAAGTGAGAGCTTGTTACAATGCTATTTACAGTTTTGGAGATTCTCGGGCCGATACAGGGAATTTGTTAGCGACAGCTGCTGGTGATCGTGCTGGCGAAACATATTTTGGCAAAGCAACAGGCCGGTTCTCGGATGGACGATTGATCGTTGATTATATCGGTATGCAGCTGAAACCTTTTGAAAATAAAAAGTACTTGTTAATTGTTGTAATAGAAATGTTCATGACTGCTCATGGACTTGGTTTCTTTCATTTTCATCGTGTAAATTTTGTTGGGCCGCACAAGCTTCCGGTCTGCCGTTCTTAGATCTGTATCTGAGGATAAGAAACAATTCAAAATTCACAGGCGGTGTTAACTTGGCAGTGGCTGGAGCCATAGCCTTGAAACCTGCTTTCTTCAAAGCCAAGAATATAGGGCCTCTTATGACTCCATTTTCACTAGACACTCAGATTCAGTGGTTTCTATGGCAAAGACAAAAGTTCTGTAAACAAGTAATTAATTTGCTTGGCTGTTTTGTTTTTATGATTTAATAATTTCAATTGTTTATGATTTATTAAGCTCTGATTGATTCCAAATCAACTCAACCGGTGGATTGAGAATAATTGTTTGTTTGCTCTGCAATTCCGTAATGTAGACTGTAACGAGCATTTTGCAAATGCATTGTTCCTGATGGGGAGGTAGGTGGAGACTACTACAACAATCCATTCTTTCAGCGTCGAGACATGGAAGAAATTTCTACCTTTGTCCCTTTAGTGGTGGACCAGATCGTAAAAGCGCTAAAGGTCAGTATGGGCATTTAGTTTTGTACTTTATGTGGAGGAGGGTTAGGTAATATACACTTTTGTAGAGTTAAATAATTGTATCGGAGTGTTAGGTTAAGTTATATACACTTTTGTACAGTTAAATAATTGTGTTGGACGGTTAGGTTATATACACCTATGTGGAGTTAAATAATTGTGTAGAAGGGTGCTTTATTCTACAAATAAAATGTCGTCTTAAAGCAAGAGTTTTGTTATCCATGCGAGTACTGAACGTCTGATTAAACCGTAGATTTAACGTCTGACTTTGTCACAGACTTTGATTAGGGTGGGCTGTGCAAAGAAGATTTTAGTTCAAAACAACTTGCCCATCGCTGCTCGCATCATATTTAACAGTATACGCTTTAACTTCATCTCGACATGGAGAAGCCGTGAACAAAATGGGGTGCATTCAGAGGTTTAACAGTTTCGCCAATGATCTTATGAGAGAGCGAGTGGCACAGTTGAAAGTAGAACATCCCCAAGTTAAATTTGTCTTTGGAGACTATTATGGAGCTGCCCTCAGAGTTGTACAGTCTCCATGTCTTTCGGTAAGAGGAAGAAATTTAATTTGCAAGATTCATTTCTTTTGACGTTAATGAGCTTTGATATTCTTTATTTTGAATTAATCCATTTTCGTACAGTCAGACTGTTGAGGTTAAATTATATTTAATACTCCCTTCTAAACTCAACAGTTACAATCATCAGCACTGACTATGCCTAAGTGATGTCTCTGAAAATCAAAAACTGACTTTCCTAATGGCTTTGTAAAGATATCAGCAACCTGATCTCGAGAACCACAAAATTGTAGTGCAATATCCCCATTATTGACTAGCTCGCGTATGAAATGAAAACGAGTGTCGATTTGTTTGCTTTTCTTGTGAAACACATGATTTTTGGATAAAGCAATTGCTGAAGTATTATCATAGAAAATAGGAGTTGGATCCTTTTCTGTATGTGGCATATCCGTCAATATTCTTCTTAGCCATATAGCTTGACATGAAGCTGAGGTAGCAGTGACATACTCTGCCTCTGCAGAAGATATTGAAACAATTGGGTGCTTCTTTGATGCCTATGAAATCTGGTTCGTGCCCAGTTGAAAAACATGTCCATATGTGCTTTTCCTGTCATCTAGGCTGCCTGCAAAATTACTGTCTGTGCAATCAGAGAGTTGATTACTATCAGATTTAGTGTACCATAATCTAAAATTGAAAGTTCCTGCAACATATCTCAAAATTCGTTTCGCCATTTTCCAGTGCGAATCTTTGGGTGATTCCATGAATCTGGAAACAAGGCTGGCTGCATACATAATGTCAGGACTAGTTGCTGTAAGATACAACAAAATGTCTACTAAAATTTTGTATAAAGTAGAATCCATTGTAGGACCTTCATCATTCTTGCTCAATTTTGTGCCTAATAGTATGGGGGTTTCTACTGAATTGCATCCTTCCATGCAAAATCTTTTGATGATGTCTGCTGCATACTTTTGCTGACAGACAATAATGCCTTTGGCTGATTGATGAACCTCAATCCCTAAAAAATATTTAATTATGCCAAGATCTATCATCTCAAACTCAGATTGCATGGCATGTTTGAAATCTATTAACTCAAGATTTCCTGTGTAGATCTACAGGAAACATGCTCCCGGAATATCGCAAGCTTCAGACAAAACCATTTTTTTAAGGAAAAAGGTTTAATTTTTAGATCCCCGAAGTCTGGATCCCCAAAGTAAAACATAGTCATTAGATTGAGGAGGACATGTGGAGCAGATCCATGAACTCTGGGTAAAGACCCGAAGTAAGTCTTATTCGTTTGATCTAGGAGGACACCTGGCAACAAATTGGCCAGTTTGGGAATTTGGAGTTCAGGAGAATTGGAAGTGTTCTAGTATGAAAACTCCCGAAGTCCCGAATCATGAAGAGTCAAAGTGGTGGGGCACGATGACGTCCTCTGGAGGTGATGTGGACCCCATAATTCTAAGGTGACATGGATACATGGGATGTGTGCCACATGTCAGTAAGATTTGAGCATTTGGAATATTGAAAAATCGATTAGAACGTGACAGGTGCCACCCACCTGATTGGGCCATGTGTCCCCTTCCAACATTTTTCCACGTGGTGACAGATTGTGTAGTCCAGAGACTACGCACTCCAGAGGGGAAAGATGTGAAAGTTTGCATTGGTTCGGAAACTCCTGAAGGCCCGAACGTCGAAGTACATACCGACTTTTGATTCCAAAAGACACACATCGAAGGATCATCGACGTCGATTGACAACACTCTGGGAAAAAGTGCAGGAGAGAAGTATGAAACTTTCGAAGCCTAAAGCACTGAAGAGATTCATAGCCCTCGATATATGGGAAGACATGCATTGGCAGATCATGAACTCCGGATAAAAGAGTTCCTAGAGGAGGCAAGCGAGAAAAGTTGACACTCCCAAAGCATAGAGTCTCGAAGTGCATCTCGATCGTTGATCATGAAGGAGGACGAGGACTATTGATCTGGTCCTGGTTGAAAGTTCTGAAGTCCCAAATCTTTGGACACACACTTTTTCAGCTAAGTGCAGGGTCATGGTCATGGTCATATGCAAATTAAGAGGTGAATGATAGAGGGCTAAGGGTCGAATTGTTTTTCTTCAAGACAAAAAGGTGTGAAGGAAGGATTTAGCCATGGTTTCTAGCTGTGGTCACCTAGGAAGGTGGTTTGAAGGAAGCACATGTGAAAAATGAAATTCTGTGTCAGCTAACGATAATAGGACACTGCTATTTTCCAAGAATGGGGATATTGTCTCCATGAACAAAAAAAAGAAGGAGACATGTAGCATGTTTTGGAATTTTTTTTATCATATGCATAATTCTAAAAAAATGGTCGCTTTCACATTTGGTAGAATTAAGGGGCTTAAGCACATCATCTTAGGATGTGCATTGAGGAAATGGAAGAAGGTGAGGGAGCCTCCAGTCATGATAAGGAGGCCAAAGGACAAAATACCAGAGTTGGTAATGCAGAGACAGAGTCCAATGGACACGAGGGAAAAGGAGAGAAGGAAACATTAATAAAAACCATAAGAATCTTGAAGATGGAAGTGTAGAGCTATAAAGAAGAAAATGAGAGACTGATGAGAGACAAAATTCAGATAAATTCTCGATTGTTGCATATATTGAATCAATTGTAGAAGAAAATGAATAAGGGATAGAACTCAAGATAAGAGGAAGAAAGAAGGTGTCATGAAAGGAGAAATGATCGTGGAAGAACTGGTTATTCCAAAAGTGCTAGCAGAGATCATAGACACCACTCACCTCCTTACTCAAAAAAAAATCTTCATGCATCAGATGATCCCATAAGTAGTCCAGAGGTGTCCCGTGTGGTCCTGTGTCAGGCAACAAAGAAGGAAACAAGAGGTAGATAGTTTGCAAGGAGAGCTGAGGAAGCTCAAGCCACCTTCCTTCAATGGTGAAAGACAAAGGGAAGATGATGTCAAAGCATGGTTTCTTGGGCTCCAGAGATATTTTTAGTTGCATAACTATTCATCAAACCTGGAAGCCAGGATTGTCACCTACCATTTACATGGGAAATCTGCAGTGTGGTGGGACCAATTGAAGCAAGTGAAGCATGTTAATGAAACTAGGATCACTTGGAAATAGTTCAAGAAATACTTCCAGAAGGAGTACCTCTCAGAGAATTTCTATGACAAGAAAATGCATGATTTCTTTGAACTCAGGTTGGGAAGCATGAATATGGCAGAGTACGAGAAGAAGTTCTTGGGATTTTTAAAATATGTCAGGTTCATTGGTGATGAGAAAGTTAAAATGCAAAGATTTCTAAGTGGATTGCCAGCCTTTTTTAAGGAAAATATCAAGTATGATGAACTCAATACCTTGACCGAGGCCATAAGAAAGGATAAATACCTTTATGAGCAAGGCCATGGAAGAGAATCCCAACATAAATCTTTGAAGGACAAGAAAAATGCGAAGTCTGATCAGAGGAGGAATGGATTCAAACCTCCTTTCAATAGGAATGAGCCTAATAGAAATCATCAAGATCAATATGCTAAGGGAGATTTCAAGAAGGAATATTCCTTGGGAAAAAGGGGAAGACCACCAATCCAATGATGGGGATGCAAGGAAGATCACTTGTACAAGGATTTATCACACATAAAAGACAGAGTGAAGATCATGCACAACATCCAAGAGGCTACAACATCTGAAGATATGGGAAGAATCTATGCATATTTAAATGATCGACAAGCTAAGTAACAGTCCAATATGATTGAGGTGGAAGGTAAGATCATAAATCAACCTGTTGCTATTTTGATTGATTCAGGAGCAAGTCATTGCTACATTGATCCTAAGATAGTGGATAGATTACATTTGGAGAAAAATAAACTTGGAAAAGCAATTTTGGTTCAATTAGCCACTGGAACCAAAAGAAGAATCCATCATATGGTTAGAAGATATTCCATAATCCTTAATGGAGTGAATACTAGTACTGATATAAATATCATACCATTGGGGTCTTATTTTGTGATCGATGGAAATGGAAAATAGAGCACTATGAAAGGAGTTCCAAGACCCATCTCTATATGGGATATTTCAACCTTACAGCTGAAGTGATGTTTTAGAAAAGGATGCCAATTGTATGCAACTCATATGGAAGAGACAGATAATACGAAGTGGCCAAGACTTGAATATTTCTCGGCACTATAGGAATTTGAGGATGTATTCCATGAAACACCCAGATTGTGGCCAAGAAGGGTGATAGATTTCTCAATTTATTTAGTGCCATGAGCTTCCCTGGTGTCAAAAACACCTTATAGAATGAGCACATCAGAGTTAAAAGAATTAAAAATGTAGTTGGAGGAATTGTTGAAGAAAGGGTACATATGCCCAAGTGTTTAACCTTGGGGAGCACCAATACTTTTTGTCAAAAAGAAGGATGGAACCTTGAGGCTGTGTATTGACTTCTGACAGTTGAACAAGTACACTATAAATAATAAGTATCTGCTACCCCGAATTGATCACCTCTTTGATCAACTAAGAGGAGAAAATATATTTCAAAGATTGACCTGAGGGAAGGATACCATCAGGTAAGAATCAAGGAAGAAGACAATCATAAGACAACCTTTAGGACTAGCTATCTGCATGTTCTTAATGAATGGTATATTCATAAATTATTTGGACAAGTTCATCATAGTATTCTTGGATGACATACTTGTATATTCTAGGTCTCAAGAGGAACATGAACATCACTTAAGATTGGTATTGCAAGTACTGAGAGAAATCAGTTGTATGCCAAGTTGAGTAAGTTTTATTTTTATGAAAAGTAAATCCATTACCTGGGACACATTATTTCAGAGCAGGGCATATCATTAGATCTAGAGAATATCGAATCCATTAGAGGGTGGCAAACACCCATATATGTGTCAGACATCAGATATTTTATGGGATCAATTAGCTACTACAGAAGGCTCATAGTAGGGTTCTCTAAGATTTCTCATCCCATCACTTATTTGCAAAAGAAGGGAACTAAATTTGAATGGGCACTCAAGTGTGAAAAGAATTTTAATCTATTGAAGGAATTACTTACTTGTGCACCTGTGTTAAAGATTGTTGACCCAAATGAAATTTGTGTGGTATGTACATAAGCTTGTAAGGAAGGACTTGGATGATTTCTCATGAAAAATCGACATGTCATTGGATATGAGTCCAGAAATCTCAAGGAACATGAGAGGAACTATGCCATGCATGACTTCGAACTTGTTGCCATTGTTCATGCCTTGAGGATGTGGAGGAATTATCTCATGGGGAAGAAATTCAAATTAAGAACAGACCACATTGGTCTAAAGTATATTTTTGAACAAACAACCTTGAATGAGAGGAAAAAAAGATGGATGGAATTTAAGTGAGTATGACTTCAATATCAAGCATATCAAGGGAAAGGAGAAAAAAGGTTGTTGATGCACTTAGTAGGAGAGTGCATCTCATGCATGGTACTGCTGTCAGTATGCATTAGTTAGACTTGAAGTGCATAATTTTAGATGGTATTATTACAGATCAACATTACCTACAGCAAGGATATGTACATCATAAAATAAAGGAGTATGAGATAAAGGAAGATGGATTACTCATGCATAAAAACAGAATCTATGTTCCTAGTTTTGGAGAACTGAGGAATGTGGTACTGAAGGAAATGCATGATGTTCCGTATGTTGGATATCTCGGTTACCAGAAAATAATTACAGCAGTAAGAAGACAATTATTTCAGCCTAGAATGAAGAAGGATGTTGTTGATTACATCACTTGATGTATGGAATGTCAGAAGGTGAAAGCTAAGCATAGGCACCGAGCATGTTTGCTTCAACCATTTCCAATTACAGAGAAGAAATAGGAAGTGATCACCATGGATTTCATCACAGGATTACCTAGAACGAATTAGAAACATGATTCAATCATGGTGGTGGTTAACAAATTAAGAAAGGCTTCTCATTTTGTGCCTGTGAAGACAACACATACAACGACTAATATTGCAGATATTTTCAAGAAGGAAATTTCTAGGTTGCATGGGATACCTAGGAAAATTATCTCGGACAGAGATACAAAGTTTACCTCCAACTTATGGAGGGGATTGTTTAAAGGATTTGGCACAAATCTAAACTTTAGCACAACATATAACCCCAAAACAGATGGGAAAATAGATATATTCAATCGAATAATTAAAGACATGCTGAGAATGTATGTGATGGATAAGCCATCTAAGTGGGAAAATTACTTACACTTGGTTGAGTTTTCATATAACAATGGGTAACAAGCTGCATTGAGAATGAGCCCATTTGAATCCTTGTATGGTAGGAAATGAAATACTCCAGTGAGCTTGGACAATTGAGCAGATAGAGTGGTACTTGGGTCAGAGTTTCTCAAGGACATCGAAGACTAGGTGGTCAAGATTAAGCAAAATTTAAAGGTATCTCATGATAGACATAAATTTTATGCAGACAAGAACAAGACAACTAGAGAACTTAAAGTAGGGGAGCATGTACTTTTGAAAGTGAAGCCCAAGAAAATCTCTTTGAAATTGGGTAGTTGTACAAAGTTGGCAGCCAAATTTTGTGGTCCATTTGAAATATTGGACAAAATAGGGCCATTTGCATACATGTTTGCATTACCCTCTTCCATGAATGTGCATAATGTATTTCATGTATCGTTACTAAATAAATATGTACATGATCCTAAACATGTTATTGATTGGCATTTGATTAAGGTAGAGATGGAGGGAGACTTTCAGGTTTAGCCAACACAAGTATTGGACAAAAAGGTAAAAATTCTCCTGAATTGAGTTATAGAGCTGGTAAAAGTTCATTGGACCTACTACAGTCCTGAAGATGCTACATGGGTGAATGAAGATTCCATGCGGGTAGAGTACCCACAACTTTCTGAATAAATTTGAGATTTTGATCTCTATTTTGTATATGCACTAAGGGCAATGCCAAAATAGGAGGGAGTTGACGCAACACCCCAGGTTGTGAACCCCCATTTTAAATAATGTATTGTTACAATGCTAAGAGGACTGAGTGCCCCAAAAATTATTTAAAGGGCTAGCATGCCCAAGAAATGTAATGCTTTGATTATTATTAATAATAAAAGCATCATTGGCTGCTAGACAGACAAGGACTAAAGTTGTAGGGGGTTATGATTCAACAATAGAGGGGGATTGAGAGGCTAAATGTTTATTCCTATGTTAATTACCTTTTTTCTCTAAAGGGGAGAATCAGTTGCATGATCTTCTTTGGGAGGCCAGGAGGTTCTTGATTTCCCCACGAACATATTTAAACCCACCGCTGGTCTGATTGTGGGGTTGTCATTGGATTGTCCACTCTGTCACCTTTGCCTTACCCCATTCTTACCATCACGCACTCCCATTCACTTACCTACCTCCTCCATCCATCCTCACCTGCGTATTGGTCTCAAGAAGGGGGACTGAACTACGAAATAATTAAACATGAGATCGTTGGTTGTAGTGGCCAGTGGTGTGATCCAGTCATGCCTTGAGGCATGCATGTGTGAGATGCAATGGCCTATGTCCAGCATGGCTCACAGCTGTGAGTCCTGAGAGTTCTAACATTGATATTCTGGACTAGTGGCATTGGAGGCTCGAATAAGGAGAAGGACTACCTGAGGGACTGCATGGCAAAGAAAGGTGGAGGTTTTTTCTCTTGGGTGGTGCAAGATCAGTAGAAGATAGTTGGGTGCTTGGATTTCTATGAGTGTTGGGAAGCCTATGAGAGGTTGAGAGCTGACTAGTCTAGGAAGCCAAGTTCACTCTGGAACCATCCTTGTGGATTCATAGCCCTGGCTCGAGGGTGACGTTGTTGTTGAGATTTGGGGTAGTAGTGTCTATGGTTGGGTGGAATTTCCTTAGTCTGTAGCCAATTGGTGTCATATTTCATAAACATAAGTGCTCTCCGTTGTGATATTATTATCTGTGTATGGTTTTTTTTCCATTGTATATTTAATTATCGTTAATTGAATCTTTAGAACATGCATGCTTGTTGGATATTACTATGCATGTCATTAATTCTCTTATTTTATGCATATTTAATAAAAAAAGAAGGTATCAGTATGAGAAAGAAGTCTGAGGGTGGGCTTGCAGGTAGCATACCCTAGCCTGTGCCTGGTTGGGTATGTTACAACTTGGTATCTAGTAGTGACTAGAGGCTCGACCAGAATGTGATGAGGAACCGACTATCATGGTGTGAGATAATGGTTTGTGGGATCCCAAAATGTACCCATACTCGTTCAAAGAAGATCTTGGCAGTTGCTTCTGTTGTGATGATCTTCTTGCAAGTGGATAGAATCGCCATCTTGGAAAATTGATCAACAACCACAAAAACACAGTAATTTCCCCTCTTGGTGGATGGGAGGCTTCACATGTATTCCATTAAATGGATTCCCACAGCCTATTAGAAATAGGAAGAGGGTTGTAAAAGCCATGTTTCTTATTGGTCGGTTTAGCAATAGCATAGGCGGTGCAAGACTTGATATACTTGTCGACATCATGTCAAAGTTTCGACCAGTATAAATGTTTTTGCAGCACTGCCATTGTATTTTTGATGCCAAAGTGTCATGCCAATTGACTGTAGTGAGATTCCCAAATCATATTTGCACACTCACTTGATGGATCCATCCATAGGTCTCATGGCCACAATAGTATAGCACCATGGTGAGTTTCACGACTGGAGGTCGACTGAGGAAATCAGTAACTCGATTGGTATTTCTTTTTTTATACTTGATGTTGAGGTGGAATTGCTATAAATATGTGGACCCCTTATGATGGCGATCATTCTGCAATTTGCCTTGGGGCTGTATGAACTGTAGTGTGTTTTGATCAGTGTGGAAGACTTTCTCCTTCCCAAGAATGTAATGTCTCCACTGATAGCATTCTTGCACAATGGATTACATTTCTTTGTCATAAGTAGTGTACTTATGGACAGCATATGATAGTGGCTGATTATGATATGCCATGGGGTGGCCATGTTGAGTGAGAAATACACCCACAAAATAGTCTGAAGAATCTATCCTAATCTCAAAGGGATGCTAAAGGTTCAGTAATGAAAGTACGAGGGATGACCACAAACTCTTCTTCAAGTCATCGAAGGATTTTTGTTGGGACAGGCCCAAGAAGCTGTGAAGTTCAGTGAGTGTTTTTGGGGCTGGCTAGTCACGGATGACCTGGATCTTGGTTAGATCTAGATGCACACAATGTTGATCAATGATGTGTCCTAAGTAATGGACCCTGTCCATGACGAAGGATCATTTTTCCAAGTTTGCAGATAAGGTGTGCAAAACCTGCTAAATATGCTGCAAGTGTTCTGCCTAAGTATTTTTTTAGATGACGATGTCATCCAGATACACCACTACAAAAGTATTGGTGAAAGTTCATAGGATAATTTCCATCATCCTCTTAAGAGTTGTTGGAGCATTTGTCAAACCAAATGGAATGACCAGCCATTCAAAAAGACCTTCTTTTGACTTGAAGGAGGTCTTTCATACATTTGTTTGTTCTATTGCGACCTGGTGGTATCTAGACTTCATATCAATCTTACTAAAGTATTTGTCCCCAGTGAGTTGATCAAGGAGGTCGTTAATTCAAGGAATCAGGTACCAATTTTTGAATGTGAAAGGGCCCTATAATCAATGCAGAGTCGCCAGGTCCAATCTTTCTTTTTCACGAGCATGATTGGGCCCCCACAAGGCAAGGAGTTGGGATGGATATGCCCCTCATGGAGAATTTCTTGGGTGTACCTTTGGATATCCTAATTTTCTGACAAAGAGAGACGATAGTCTAGCCCATTATCTAGGAGTGCGATTGGGGTCAGATCGATGGGAGGCTTGACCTGGTAGTCCAGAGGTATCCCAGTAGGAGAGGAGAATAGATATGAGTATTCTTCCATGACCTTATCCACTTTATTATGTTGTGTGGAGAGATTGGTCATGGAAGCTCTGGATGTGGCTGGGATATTTCACTCACTCTGAGAGAAAATCAAGAAGAATACAAATTTCCCGGTATGAAAGATGACCTTCCTGAATTGCTTGGTAGAGATCAAGGAAATAGAAATATGAGGAACTACCTTGCGTATCCTGTAAAACTTCCTGTTCAAAGTAATAATAACACTACGAGGCCTAGAATCATTTACAACATGATGTTTCCATAAATAAGATTGTCCCAAAAGAACATTACAAAATTTGAGAGGAGAAACATCACACAATACCTCGTCTTTGAATGGATTGATGTCGTACGACAATCAACATTGTTGGATGATGCGGAGACCGATTCCTTGATGAAGCCATCCAATGGTGTAGGGTTGCTTGTGTGGTGTTGTCGACAAGGCTATTCGCTTGACAACCTTTGCTAAGATGAGGATCTTCTGGCTACCACTATCAATGATGAAGTGTAGTGGGGTTCCTTTTACTAGCATCTATGAATGGAATATGTGCTCACCTTCTTCTGTCTCATCTGGTTCACCAGGTTGGAGCTTCATGGTAGAAACAATGGCATTGGGTTCCACGTCAATGATTTATCTTCCCCTTTCTAGATCTGACTTAGAGTCATAACCTACATATTATTCAGAGGATTTCACTTTGGCCACCAGTGACTGCTTTGAGAGATAATCAGTTGTGTTATGCCAAGGTCTCTTATGGAATTCACACCACTTCCCGGTATCTTTTATTGTATTTTTAGTGTCCTTCTTTTCTTGTAGATTGGACAGGTTTTCCTGATACTTTCCATATTTTCTCTGTCCTTTTTTCTATGGGTTGGGGATGCCCTTTCCTGGATTTTGTTGTGTAGGGTTCCTAGGCCCAAATTTCCGTGTCTTTTGTTTGATCTTCTATTCAATTTTGATGACATATCGGTAGGCCGCACCCAAGGATGAGATGTAGAAAAATTCCATTTCGGTCTAGATGTATCTATGTAGGTCACTGCAATACTTGAGCACCAAATGTTTCTCCAAATATTTGACACCCAGCTTGGTGGACAAGGTATGGAAGATATTTGTGAACTCTGGTACTACTTGGTCTCTTTCTTACCGTAGTGTGTTCCATTTGGTATACAATTAATCATAACTTCTAACATGATAGTATTGTTACTTAATAGCATACTTTAAGGGTTCCTAGGTGGTTGTGACTGTAAATAATGAGGGTTCCTCTATTTCCTTTT
Source organism: Picea sitchensis (assembly GCA_010110895.2). Lineage (NCBI taxonomy): Eukaryota > Viridiplantae > Streptophyta > Pinopsida > Pinales > Pinaceae > Picea > Picea sitchensis. The sequence goes on along the minus strand of SNQJ01S0001295.1, from coordinate 401,630 downwards.
GCTCACACAAATTTTCCCACCAATATTTGACATGGGGAATGGCTTTGAGGAAAACAAAAGTAATATTTTCTTTATTCGAAAATTTATAGACAAAAAATACCCTTCTAGTAGATTCAACCACTTGTCTAAAACATATGCGTGTATATGACCTTAAAATATAGGAATATCAAAGTTGATTTGTACCATGAAGAGGGTGACACCTCTTCTCAAGGAATATGTATCGCTTGTTGGTAGCCGCCGAAGGATTTGTGTGAAACTATCCATCATCTCGTTCCTTTGTTGTGTGATGGATTCCTCAAGAAACATTTTAAAAGGATCTCTTGTCCCATCATATTTATTTTCTCCTACCATGAGAGGCCGCTTGGGTGCCTGAGAGATTTTGTCCTCAAGAGAAACAAGCTCGAGACCCAATTCTTTGTACTCTAACCTCATTGGGGACATGCATTAAGAGGACAAGGAGTAGACCTCTCTGATACCACTGATCCACATTTTATGATAAAAAAGAAATGAATACAGATTATTAAGAGATGCTTAACATAAAATAATAGATATACAATAAAACTGGTTTTCTATTCCATAAGGAAATAAGATGAAACTATAAAATGTAGTGGAAAACAAGCTTGCTGGAATGGTGACATCTTATCTCTGAGAAGAGATGTGATGGCTGCACTCATAAGCAAGAATATCATTACAATGAGGCTTTGAAGGCCCTTTTACAATATACAGGAATGTCAAAAACCATAGACATCCAAAAACCTAACCCTAGGAGATGAAGTGCCAAAAGTCATGTGAGCCTCGTTTGGGTAAGTTAGTACATCAACTTCCCAGGGTCGTAAATTTTTCATATGATCTCTATTTTAGGCACCCGATATCCCATTGGAAATGTCTAACAGAGAAGAATGATTTTCAACTGGCCTAGTTTAGTGTATTTGGCAGTCACCTGGGCCCAAAATCTAGAAAAAAATGTAGTTTACAGCCTCAAAACATCCCTGAAAGTTTGGAACTCGAAAAACTATTGAAAAATTACTAAGGTGGAATTTTTTTTCTGAGCCAATGGAATGGGTGGGTGGTCATTGACATCCACCTAGATCCCAACTCTAATTCTTCTCCTTCTCAGGATAAAAAAAATTATGGACCAACTGTTGTCCTCAACACCAGTTCTTCACTTTCTTCGACATAACGCTCCCTCTACTCAGGAGGACAAGAACCAACTATAGAGAGAATAATGTATTCCTCCTACACTAAATATCAAATATAGGCACTATGTTACACCTAAGAAAAATCAAAGCACAAAAGGTAATTTTTTTTTTTTTTGCGTTAAGAAATTAACATCAACACATGACCACAACAACACTTAATAAACAACATCATAAGTAAAATAAGTAGCCACTACTCATCATGGAAATCACTAATGACACATTCAACGTGTCAATGAAGGATATTGACACATAAACATAATTAGTGTAGCATATAAAGACATCGTAATCATCTCGAAATGATTTACAACATGTACATTTAGATAATGAACATAAAATAACTACCCGCTGGACCTACCTTGCAAGCAATGCTCAAGCCCAAGTTCCAATTGATTTTAACCATTTAAGGTCTAAGGGTTGGCGACTATTATTTGGAACAATGAGGTGTCTACATCCCACTAACAAACAAGTCCAATCATCAACTAGATCAATCCATCAATCATTTTCATCAATTAATCATGGCACAAGGGTAATCAATATCATTCTCAATCATACATATACAATTAAATATTCGCTACACATGAGAGTAAACAATTATGGAACAATCACATGTTGACTTAAGTAAGGCGCAAGAGAAATCTAGTCACTAGATCAGTCATATATCTAATAAATTCATGACATCCGATTAATTAACATTTAAATTCAAGGTGAAAAAGAATATCGACAAAGCAATCACACACCCACTTAAATTAAGGTGCGCAAGTACATTTTGTTACTAAAATAATAACGTATCACCATTATTAAAAGGCACATGGGTAATCAAGATAAATCATTTTTACATCCATCATTAATCCAATGTCTAAGCAATCCAATAATTTTATCACAACATAATCCATGGCGCAAGGTAAATTTATAAATTAATCATTCATCAATTATTAATTATTCATTTCACTAGAGAAAACAGTTGATTTATATCATGGCACAAAGAATATATATACTCAACCAATCATACATCAAGTTAAGAGAAACAATAGTAAATTATACACATATCATAATACATCAACATTGTTCATAACACATAATTCATCAACATTTATATTGTGGCACATGAATGATTTATTTAATTAAGTAATCGGCCCTCTAAATTTTCAAGGTGCGCAAGCAATCTAATTGTTAAATTGATCACACATCAACATTAATTAAGGCACTCCCCCCAGATGGGATGCTAGTGGAGAAGACGCGTCAAGCAGAGAAACCAAGAGAGAGCCTTCATGGCACCAACCATGTGACGACTGTGTGCCTCTCCCTCCCTCCTGCCTCATGCCTTTAAGTTCATCTCGCTTGATACAGGGCACCATTACTCTGAGTGCACCCTGCTCTGCCTTGGCGTCCATATGATGGACCAACACCTTTGTTCGGCCTTTACCCTGCGCATGCGGTTATTTATGGAATTGCGCCATCTCCTCCGGTTATTTGAATTGCATCAGGGGCTCCAGATGGCTCATTCTTTCCTCTTGGTTTTCTTCAGGGCCTGACCTCTTGCCCAGAATTTCCCTAGTCTGTTGTCGACCTCTCCCAGTCTGTTCTTGGTTCATTTTCACTCTCCCAATGTTTCAGAGATGCCCAAGATTCGAGGGAAGTCCAAACTAGGGTCAACATGGCAGCCAAGATGACTCCATTTGGTTCTACATCCCTCGCCCACTTCCTTCTATTTATCCTCCTCCTCATTGGCCACCTCGTCATCCTCCCTGGCATAGTCGACCCAAAATCCGACCAACCTCCCACCCCTCTCCGCGTCCCTTGGCAACATATTGGAGGGGCTGGACTTCTAGAAATTTGACCTTCTAGAAATTTGACCTCTGCTTCACTTCCAGGCCCATTGGCTCCTCCTAACTCTCTAGCCTCCTAGTTGCTTCAGGCCTCGCCTCTCGACGTTCGATATCATATGGATGGTCCAGAAGCTAGCCAAAATTCATGTTATCAACACCACTCTCGAGTGGCTCCAATGTTGATCCATATTGTGAATGGAAAACAGGCCTCGTACTACTGCATAGCCCGGTATTCGACTTGTGATGAGATGTGTATGACCTCCAGTTCCACCTGGAGACCCTGAACGACAAGGCCTATCAACTCCTCAATTTTCTCTTAGAAATATAGAGTGTTCTTCACCCCCAGTAGAGGCAGCCCAAGCAACAATAGCTTCGACACCAATGTTGGAACCAACTTCCTCATTGGAAAATTTGGACCAGGCCGAGCTAGACCACGACGAGAAAGGGCTTCCATCCAAGCCAGAGGATGTCGAGCAAGAGGGGAACATGCCACCAAAGTTGGAGGATGCCATGCAACTGGATGGGAGACCAGTTGAGGAGGAATTTCCTCATCTCAGGGACTCGACATTCGACGCCTTCTTCCTGGATGTGTGGCCACATTATAGCCCATATCAGTGATATGTCTAGGTGTCTTTGTTGCCTTGTTTTGTGCATGGCCACCTTTTTTTGGCCACCTCTCCTACAAATATCTATGGTTATTATGGTTATGTTTCCAATTTGAATTGTTGTAACGACCATCGTTAGGGGCCGAAATTTTGGACTCTCTTTACATCATTGGATGTCTAAGACTTAAGCTATGACATGGTTCAGCTGGCTGAGTTGGTTTCCCCTCAAAGGAAACTCAGTGTTTACAACCTGAAACTATGTAATTTTTTTGTACTCTCTGATTTTGACAGACTTTTATACAATCTTACTTAAAAAAAAAAACATTAATCAAGGTACTCATGTAATCAAATAACATCCAAAAACTCAATAAATCTTTTTTCATACATGGGGCAAAATAAGTATCAATTCTAATTCATGCACAAAGTAGTCATGTTTTTCAATGAGGCTTAGAATTTACATTGTAAAGTCCCAAACTTAGGTGCTATTGATCTACAATAGTCCTTTAACAATTTGATTCATACTCAAGTAAATTCTATACATCACCTATAATGCATTCGCGGATAGAATTCTTTCATTCATTTATAGACTAACCCCGTAATAAATCAAGCATTTAGTAGAGCCTTTTATTAACAGGTCATAGATATCTAAAATTCTCACTAAAATTAACATTGAGATATAAAATGACAATTAACAATGGATATTAAACTTGAATACTTCTAGACATCATAAGGAAAATGATACATATAAAACTATGTGATCTCATTGAAAGAAGATATATGCCTTTGAATATTACTAACTAAAATCAAATGAAACGAAAGGACACTCCAATGTGTAGGGCATTTTCTAATGACAAAAAAAAGTGTAGGAATAAGAAAAAGGAAGGGACTTAATAACTCATACATGAAGGAAAATGAACAATTGGTAAATTCCCCAACAACGCAGAGATAATGAGGAAAGTTCTGGGAAAAAATAGTGAGCAACATTTAGAGATAAAGAAGGTAAGAACTCATGTTTGTTCCCCCACAAGATAGCAAGTTTTAGACAAAAAAAATACAGAGATGAGGATGGTAAAAATGTCTGTTGGTTTCCCCCACAAGCTAACACCTTTTACACATAAAAACATAGATATAAACATGGTATAACTGGATGCTGGTTTCCACCACATTATGAGCACGTTTTTACACCAAAAAAGAATAGGGAGGGTAAAAAGTCTTGATAGATTCCCCCACATTCTAACCATGTGCTTACACCAAAAACATAGAGGTAAAGAGGGTAAAAACTATTGCTAGTTTCCCCCATAGTTTGAGCATGTTTTTACACAAAAAATATAGAGGCAAGGAGGGTAAAAAATCTTACTAGATTCCCCCACCATCTGAGCACCATTTTACACCAAAAATGTAGAGGTAAGGAGGGTAAGAACTCTTTCTAGTTTCCCCACAGTCTAAGCATGTTTTTACACCAAAAATGCAGAGGTAAGGAGGGTAAAAACTCTTGTTAGTTTCCCCCACAGTCTGAGCACGTTCTTATACCAAAAACATAGAGATAAGGAGGGTAAAACATCTTTCTAGTTTCCCCCACAGTATGAGTACATTTTTACACCAGAAACACAAAGGTAAGGAGGGTAAAAACTCTCTCTAGTTTCCCCCACATTCTGAGCATGTTTTACACCAAAAACATAGAGGGAAGGAGGGTAAAAACTCTTGTTAGTTTTCCCCAGAGTGTGAGGACATTTTTACACCAAAAATGCAAAGGTAAGGAGGGTAAATGTCTTGGGCATCCTTCAGAAAAAAACGTAGAGGTGGAATGTGCATTGGCAGAGTAAAACTTCATTGGAGAGTGAGAAAAAATGTGGGTAAATTGCCTGGGCATCCTTCAGCAAAAATGCAGAGGTGGAGTGTGCATTGGCAGAGTAAAAATTTGTTGGAGAGTAAGAAAAAACATGGGTAAGGATGCGAATAATTTTTTATCAGTTCCATATCATTTTTGGTTGGCAGTGACCTCATTAGAGAAAAATTTTGATTTGGAAAAAAATGTGTTATGGATCAGATGGTACCAACTCATGTTCAAATTAAAGGGAAGTGATCAAACATTATGTATGTAGACATTGAAGCTCAGATTGAAATTAACTAGGCGATGATCAAACATTATGTATGTAAACCTTCAAGCTCATATTTGGAATTTAACAATAGTGATGGTCAAACATTTATATATGTATATATTCAACAACAACTCATATTTGAAATTAACAATGATGGTGGTCAAACATTTATATATGTATACATTCAAGCTTAGATTTACATTACAAATGGTGGTGCAATTATTAGAAATCCACCTCTAGCATTTATAAAAGCATATAGGAGCTTATCTCTTGATCTTAATATCTCACACAATTATGCAAGGTAAAAAAAAAAACAAGATTATACAAATTAATCCAATGCAATTACAAATTTAACTAAAAATACCGTAACCAAAAGTGAGAAGTCAATGATAGTCTCTCGTGCTTGTGTTCTGTCCCGCTCTTCGCTTACTAACCGTGAAGACCTCACCGGTAACTCCCAGCCAATGCTAGGGATAATATTCTTCCCCTTTATCCCCCAGAGTCACAAAGGGGACACGCACAAACACAATCATAAAACTATAGCTCCCATCTCGCCTCACAAGGTCGAGCTACCACTCTCTCTTTTTCGAGCTGGGTATCCCAACTCTCACAAGAAAAATCAGTCAAAGAAATTCTGGCAACACAACTTTATGCATACCGGTCATGATACATTCCTCCTTGTAGCCATTTCTTTTATAGAATTATTCATAGTGTCCACTTGCCAATTGCACATTAAATTCATTTTTTTTTAATTAATTAGGAATTAATATCCCACGTACATTTGTCACTCAATCCCTTAGTTGCACCAAAAATTCACTATTTAATTTAATTAAATGTCAATTTCCCTCACCCATCCTAAAAGCACTCCTAAAATCACTCTTAGTTTTCACTTATTCCATCTATTTCTTTTTTAATGGTTGATGCCTTTCTAAAACATACTTGTGTTTAATTTAAGAAAGTTCTTTAGTTAGACTAGACTAGATTCCTTTCTATGCTTCCACATTCCTTTTTATATTTATTTCCTTTCTTATCTTAGATTGAATTTGGTATTCTTTTGCACACATTTATATAATTAAATATTTAGATACAAATTTTTACTCTTTCAATTCCTAACTTGATTTTACTTCATCCCCCATCATTTATTCAATTTATTGTTTAAATTTTCACCTTCTTACCCACTTTAGACCTAGGTTCAAATTTTTAAACTAGGCTTACAATTTTTAAGGAGATTTTATAATTAATAAAAATAACTCATTTAATAATTATTTTAATTCTAACTATGTCAAAACAAATATTGTTTTCTAGGCACCTAGGTTCATTGACTCACGTTTATTGAAGATTGTGACATGCCCTTCAAGATGCAATCCATGCCCTAAGGGTTCCACTTGCCTATATTCAAATTTTAATTATGTGGCGTGCCCTTCAAAATGCACTATGTGCTTGAAGGGTGCCACTCTCCTTTGAATGGTTTTTGTAGTTGTCCAACCCTTGGATTCAATAGTCCATCAGACAACCTTGTGAGAGACTAAGGGTCTCTAAGGAATAAGGACCCTTCCTTATTGTGCTCCCTTTAGAATCTTCGTGAGCGATTGTCACAGTCTTCCCTCATGACATCGTGGATATCTCAAACTATGTAGTTGTTAACCTACAATCTAAGCCATGAAGAGAGTGCTAGTAGGTTGTGGTAGGGTTGTTGTCAAACCTCTCCCTCAATATAGCAATAAATGATTAGCATGGCCCTTTTACTTCCTATGTGAGTTTGATTAGCAAGAAATGATAAGTCATATATAGTCCACTCCCTGACTCGATCCAGAGTCCAATGAGGTCCATTGATTCCATCGACATCCTTGATCTGTCAAGCTCCCTACACACTCAGGAGAAACCCATCAATAACACCTGTCTATACATAGATATTAAATAACATAACATCATAATCCAACAACATCATCATACAAATCTGTAAGAAAAACATACAACCATATACACAATAATAATTATAAATATTTATTGTAATTAGATATGAAATTAATATTATATAAGATCCTTTTATTTATTTGTGAAACGATTTTTTTACCAAAAGAATGTATATCCTTTATTTTCTAGGATTTTTATTTTTATTTTTATTTTTGAGAGAAAATATATTTTCTCAAATACTAAATTCATGTTGTTGTTGATGATGAGGATTAACGTCTAGTGAGACTAAATTGGTCCATCTAAACTTAAGAAGGTGAGGGATTACTTGAATTCTTCATAATTTTATTTTTGTACTAAAAGGGAATTAAGAAAAACATTCCAAAATCACCATAGTTTTGTTGAGTTAAAAAATCATTAAGAGAAAAATTCCAAGGTCGCCATAGTTTTGTTCAGTTAAAAGGTTTTGAAGGTTGGTAGAGAGACAAATGTTTCAAAATTTGAGATCTAATCTCGATATATGCTAGACAATCTAAGGGAAAGTATTTTTCATATTCAAGCCTCTTAGCATCACAAAGGTGACCAAATCTTTCATCCTAGGGCATTTTAGGAATTGTGATTACCTCCATATAATATATTAATTTTATTTTCACTCTAACTCTTTATGACATTACATTTTCTCCTTAAATTTTGATTTAATAATATTTTTAATATTATTCTTATTCTACAAAATGTTGTCTTCCTTTACTCCTGACCATTTTAGCCAAGATTGGGCATCTTTATGCCATCCTCGCTTTCGAAGGTGGTTTTCGCTGGAGTTTGAATTTTTTTTAGGAAGCCTCTTTTCTTCCTTGTTGTTTAACTTGTTCTTATAGAATAGGTCTCTCGTCATAGTCATTCCCTAAATGGAGGAAATGATTTCTTCTATGAGTAAAAAGGATATGGTGTATTTACTTAAATTTTTATATTATAAGTTATAAAGTTATTTTGAATATACTTTGTATTTCTCCATGACTCTTTAGAGATATTGAATCCCCAAACTTGACATCCACATAGAATAGCAGGAGTAATGAGAGTCTCAAGGAGGTGTTTTTTCCTATCCCATATCAAAAGGTATGTTGTTTTATAATTGTTTTCAAGTCCACAATAAGCTTTCCATCCTCCATTTATACTTAACTCAATGTTGTAATTCCTGTTGAGCTTGTGGTGAATATTGTTCCAATATATGTGCATGAAGGCACTTCCTCCATGTTGTTGTTGTCATATACAAAAGTATTGTAGGTGATCTTATCATATTTGATTATCATGACTTATATTTTGTGAGTATTAAAAGTCATAACCACATTGGACTACAAATTTTTGGGGATTCTTAGTTTCTTGCCAAGATCATTAGGAATCCTCGCCATAAGATCAATATCATAATCTAAAGAAGAATAATGATGACTAGACTAGTGAGAGTTGGACCAACATAATATGTTCTTCAAAAAAACCTTCTAACTTGTCAATGTATATTCCAAAAACGGTAGGGGTCAAGGGACAACCTTACTCGACTCTAATATTGTAGTTAATTTCGTTTAAATAGGCCTTAGTGTTCCTAAAATTGGCAATAATGTTCTCATACAACCTTATTGGAGCCTACCTAAACTTGAGAGAGACACTTTTCTCTTCCAATCTATCCTAAAGGTTTGTACTCGGTCCTATGTCAGAAGATTTCCTAAAGTCAACAAAACAACACATGAGATTGGTTTTATTATTGCAACACTCCTCCACGGTGATCCTAAAGGTAAAAAGGTGGTCCATAGTTGAATCATATGTCCTAAATCCATCTTGGAATTTAGCTCTTTTTCCATAACTTTATAGCTATGGGCTAATCTTCTTTTTCAAAATAATTCCATATAGATTGGCTAAAATAAACCTAGTCATAATGGTCATATAATTATAGAGAATGTTATTATCCCCACTTTTAAAAGTAGGTATGATGAGGATTTGTGTCCAGGGTTTATGGAATCCTTGTTTTCTTCCTAAATTGAAGAGCTTGTGTATGTGAGGGATGAGGATAGACCCTCTAATTTTAAAAATTTTAGCATGGTATCCTTCACTATCCTTAGATTTTTCATTTTCGTGCTAAATTGAAGATCTTATGTATGTGAGGGATGAGGATAGTGCCTCAAATTTTAAAAATTTCTCATTTGGGAGCCACGTAACCCCAGAATCTATGTATTCCATAGAAAAACTTCATCCTCTATATGAAAAATTGGAATTTCCCTCGAGAAATTCTTAGGATCAAGATTAGATAGGTTTAAAAACAACTCTTGCTTTCTAATGGTTTTCCTAGAACTTTTACATTTGTTATCATACCAGGGGGGTTGTTAAGGTCTCTTTACATTATTTTGTTTTTCATATTACATTAACAATTTATTAAATTTAATATGAAATAACATATAAACATTTCTAGTCCCCGAGGTGTAGGTTAGTCAGTGACAGAGTGTGCTATTAAGGCACTTCATGATGTTAAAGTCATTGGTTCGAAACCCGCGGGGACAAAAAATCAAGACATGTTAAGGGTTGGTATGGGTCAGGATGGGTGCGATCCCCTGGTGATTTTGACGGATTAGATGCTCCCAAGTCTCGATTTCTCAGCCACAGGCTAGTCCCGCAGGTCACGGATAAAGTAGCAAACAAAAAAACAACATATAAAAATTTCTCTTAAATTTAGATATTAATTCAAATATTAGATGTAGAGTTCAATTTGACTTTTTTTCATAAGCTTTCTTTTGGATTTAAATTGTTGGTTAAGGTGCTAGAAAAATATGAATTGAATATGGAGTATCACATTCTAAATTTAATTAAACAGTAGTTAAATTTTTTCATAATTTATGATGATGATGATGATTAACCTCCACTAAGACCAAATTCGTGTATGGGACCTTAAGAGGGTAAGTGATTACTTGTGATTCTTTAGAATTTTGTTTCTGGCTGGAAAGGCATTAAGAGAATATTTCCAAGATCACCATAGTTTTGTTGAGTTAAGAGGTTTGGAAGGTTGGTAGTGTGACAAATATTTTGAAAATTAGATCTAAAGTGATTTTCATCTTCAACTTTCTTAGTGTCACACATGTGACATAGTGTTTCATCCCATGGGGTTTTAGGAGTTGACCAACACCCAGTTTCACTATGGAGCTGTGAGAATTTTTTCTTATCTTAGCAATGCTTATTTTTTTCTTTACACTTGTCAAAATAGATAGATAATTTTTCTCTTCTAGATTAGGGTTAATTTTTTTTTATAAAATTTTCAAAAATTATTTGATATGAAACCCAATTTTTCCTAAATTTATATTTAAATGTAGAAATAATAATTAAACTCACTAAATGGATTTAGAAAAAAAAGTTCCATATAAAGTTGATTTTTCATTGTGTAAGGTAGTCAATTAAAGACCACAAGAAGAAGTGAAATTCAAGGATGGGCATAAGAAGTGAACAAAATAGGAAAGATGTTTCCTTCAGTTAAAATTGAAAATGGAGAAAGGAATGTTGATAAAATTAGACATGCCAAATGCGTTTGACAGAGTCAATCGCTCATTCCTTTGCAAAGTTCTTCTCACCTTTGGCTTCTCGCCTCAATTTGTTTAGCTAATTAAAGCCTGCATTGACAGTCCATGGATTGCCCCACTAGTCAATGGTCACCCAACCAATTTTTTCCAAGCTCAGAGAGGAATCAGGTAGGGATGACCTCTCTCCCCTTTCTTGTACATCTTAATGGTTGATTCCCTTAGTCGAAAACTCACTGCTGAAAGATTAGTAGGTAACATTCCGGGTCTCAAACCGTCCACTGGAGCAGAACCTCTGAATCATGCGCTCTTCACCGACGATTCCCTCCTCCTTGGGGGAGCCTCCATCATAATTGCCAAAGCTTTTGACACAGTCCTCAGAAATTATTGCAGAGTATCGGGAGCCTTAGTGAATGAGAGAAAAAGCGAAGTCTTCAGCTGGAATATAAGTCGGCACGAACTCACAGGCATCACCACTCTCCTCGGGATCAAAGGACAAACAAAATGGGACAGGTTTAAGTATCTCGGCCTTTCCATAATCTCTGGCGTTAACAAAAGATCGCTTTGGAGCGATGTCATCTCCAAAATCAAATAAAAAATTTCAGCGTGGGGAGGCTACTGGTTGACTAAGGGAGGCAAAGTAATCTTAATTAAATCCCTGTTGTCTGTGCTTCCAATCTTTCAGGTGACATTTCTTCTAGCACCAAGAAACGTGATGGAGCAGATCTCCAAGCTCCTTAGAGATTTCCTGTGGCAGGGAGGGAAGGGAAATGAAAATAAAATGCATTTGGTGTGCTGGGACGTAGTTAAAAAATCCATGGCAGAGGGTGGGCTGCAAATCAGAGACCCCACACTTGTAAACTTAGCATTGGGAGGGAAGATTTTGTGGAAACTGATCCACGAGCCCACGCACTCGGTCAGCGACACTCTACGTGCAAAATACAGCCCCAACAAAACTCTCAGCAACCTCCAAAACGAGAGCACAGTCAGTTGTATGCAGGTGTGGAAATTGTGTTGCAAAAGCAACAAATTCTTTAAAAAATCGCTCTACAGAATGCGTGGCAATGGAAAACGCACGCATTTGTGGCTTGATCATATCATGGGAAGGGAACAATTGGCTGAAACCGTGGATATAACAGATCTCAGGGACTGGTTGCAGAGAGAAGGAGTTAATAGATTATATGACCTCTCGAAATGGGATGAGCATGGAGACTGGGCAGGATGGGATTTTCATGGAGTCCCAGCCCGGTTATCACTGCAACTATCCACTTTTGAAGATTTGCTGGAGGACGTCGCCCCTGTCAACAGAACTATGAAAGATAGCTGGGGCTAGGGCCAAACAGGCGTATACACCATGACAGAAGGATATAGAAACTTGTAGGCTTCAAGAAACAACAGTCAAACTCTGGCATTCTGGAAAAATGTCTGGGAACCGCTAGTTGTACCAAAAGTGAACTTCTTCTTCTGAACCCTAGTGCACAATAAACTTCTAATGGGAGATAACCTGGAGAAAAGGAACATAGTGGGGCCTCACAGATGTGTGTTATGAAGCAATAACTCTGAAACAGCCCAACACTTATTCATGGAATGCATCTTTGCTAAAGAGGTCTGGGGACTCATCCTACAGGACCTTAAAATATCACTTCAGCCTCAGAATTTTGTTGCGGAGCTCTTTGCCTCTTGGAGTCTCATCTATCCCCAACGAATCTCCTCAAAATCCTTTTGGCGCAAAATCTGGACAACGATTCCCAAGTATGTATGTTGGCAGCTTTGGTTGGCACGCAATCAACTAATTTTCAAAGAGTTGCGGCACTCCACGACGCAAGTAGCTGCAAAAGCTAAATCCTTCCTCCTGGAAGTGGCCCAACAACAGTATTTTAAAGAGGATCCTTCATTATTGCCCAAGGAAAAGAGGTGGCTAGGCCTTCTTGTGCCTTATCTAGGTAAGCTTCCACTCTCCCCTCAATATGTCACACCGGATTGGTGCATAAGAGATGATGACGACACTTTCCAGTCTTGGTGGCAGACTCAAAATTTATCCACAATTTTCTTTGACGGGGCGTCTAAAGGAAATCCCGGTGTCGCTGGTGCTGGGGGGGTCATCTACTCCCCGAAGGGGTCTACAAAAGACTGTTTCTGCTAGGGTTTAGGTCAGAAAACCAACAATCAAGCCGAGATGCTAGGGCTCATTAAAGCTTGCCACATTGCCAGAGAAAAAGGAATCAAATACCTTCAAGTATTCGAAGACTCGGAGATAATAATAAAAAACTTAAACAAGGAGACATGGTTCAGCAACGCCAGCCTAAACAAAACCTTGGATAGATTGAAGAGAGTTCTTCAAGACTTCAACTCGTGCAAGTTTTATCACATTCTTAGAAAGTCAAACATTGAAGTTGATCAGATGGCGAACAAAGGCAACACACTCATGAAAGGACTGCTAATTGTAAACAACGAAAGATTTGTTCAAACTCCCTGAGAAGGCTGAAAAACAAAAGCAGCAACAGTTAGTAAATTGTATTGTATTAGGGGTCACTTCGGCTAAGACCCATTTTCAATTCAGAGAAATAAATCCCATACCCATTGTAGTTAAAAAAAAAAAAAAAAAAATTGAAAATGAATTGGATGAAAAGATGTAATTTAAATGTATTTCATGTGATTTAAAGAAAGAAAGAAAGAATTTTTTAATGTCCACGAGGCTAAAAATAGCTTATGGGACAGATTGCTTTTTCATCTGGCTTTTGTATTCGACCCTTTTCTTGTGAAGTTTTATAATAATCGCTCCCAGCTTCTCGACAAACTCTTTGTTGAATAGATTATCCCAAAAACTAGCTGCCAAAATACCTGCATAATTTTAATGAAATTAAAGTTACTCATTGCTTAAAATTCAAAGAGGTTGAAAAGAAGGGAAGATAATAGAAAAAATGCTATATCTAATTAAAATAGAATAAATGCATTCCATTAAAAGTAAAAGATGTAATTTAAATGTATTTTTGAATTGAGAGAAAAAAAATTAATTATAATTATATGTTTATATAAAAATATATAAAATAAATTAATGGTATAATAAACCATCATCTTTTTTATCATAAATTTGATAATTTAATGGTATAATAAACCATCATCTTTTATCATAATTTGATAATATATATATATATATATATATATATATATATATATATATATATATATATATATATATTAAGAATAATAAATAAAATTAAATAAATAATATAATAAAGTTTATAGAAATTTGTTTAATTTTAAATTCAATATAGTCCTTCAAATTCCATAAAATTTAGATTTCTAAAAATAAATTAATATTCTAAATTAATAAAATCAAATTCATATTTTTGAATTGAGAGAAAAGAAATTAATATAATTATATGTTTATATAAAAATATATAAAATAAATTAATAGTATAATAAATCATTTCTTTTTTTATCATAAATTTGATAAAAAAAATAATATAAATATTAAAAATAATAAATAAAATTTTATGAATAATAAAATAAAATATATAAAAATTTGTTTAATTTAAAATTCAATATAATTCTTTAAATTCCATAAAAATTAGATTTCTAAAAATAAATTAATATTCTAAATTAATAAAATCAAAATCCAAAAATTTAGTTAGAAATTCAACTAAGTATTGTTCACTTTCTTTCATTTATAATTTTAAAATTAAAACCCTTTTAAAGGAAAAAAAATTATTCACCATACTCCAGCTAGTTTTATTCATTTTCTTTGAATGATAATTTTAAAATCAAAACCCTTTTAAGAAAGAAAAATTTACTTACACATTCCAACCAATATTGTTCACTTTTATCCAATTTGAAACTTTAAATGTTTATTTGGACTTGTCAAACCTTTCTTATGGAAATTGTTTTTTATTTTAATTATTAATAAATTTGTTTGGAAATCTTTATTCTATTATAATTATTAATAAATCTGTTCATTAAACTAAACTTATTTTAGAGTATTTTTTGAGAGTGTTAAGTTGTTATCAAAAGAATGAAAACCTTGCTCTCCAAAAATATAGTACACTGGTGAAAGTTAAATTGCAGTAAGAATTTTGCCCTGTAATTTTAATGACGAGTTGAATTGTGAAGGGATCAACCCCTCTCGGCTTTGAAAATAGGGCAAGTCCAAACAATTCTGTTCATTAACTTTATGTGTCTTGTTTTTGCGCGGTGAAATGAAAAATAGTCAAACTTAAATTTCCCTCTGGTTCCAGTGGCCAGTTTTGTAAAGCAACAAAGGTCTCTTGATATAAAAGAATAATTCAACTAGAATGTACATTAACTTTGCCGTCTCAATTTTGGGAGGTGAAATGAGCCATGTCTGTATTTTTGGAAAAAAGAGGATGTGAGTTTGACCAGAGTTAGATTGTAGATTTGGGTTATCATAGGTAAACTAGTTAGTGCATACAGTTAGTTTAAGTAATAAAAGGAAGCTAGTTACTACATCCAATTAAATGGAAATGCAAAAAGAAAGGTTGAACGCAATAATAAAGGTTGACCCACCACTCTAAAAAGTAGTGAATTTGAGGGAAGAAAACTAGTTAGTCCATTTTTCTAAAAGGTAATTCATACAAAGAAATGAAGCTAGTCATTGCATGTAGTTGGGTTCTCCAACTTCTCATGGTCATAACTCGGGTTCTCCAATTTCTCATGCCCATAACTCTCTAACCGTGAAGAGTTATGTGACGTTCCACATATCAACAGAAATGGAATGACATGTACTCTCCATCTAGAATAGTTTTACCTTCAAATATATTAAAACTCATACTATTACACATGAAAAAACCTTTGGTCCATTACCCAAACCTTTGTGCTACCGGAATTCGCTACGAGACTTTCTCCAAGGGTTGACATCAATCACTAAGGGTTGACATCAATCTACAATACCACTCTTCAATGGTTGACATCAATGACAACCAACAATCTATATCAACTATCCATTAACCTAAGACAACTGTCTGACAATCTTCCCCTTTGGCATTGATGGAAACACCAACATTGATGGCAACACTCAGTCATGATAACATTCATGATTATACTCTTCATCAATGTTTCTATCTCTCCCCCTTTGACATCAATGGAAAAGGGTATCTCCCTTTGGGGCTTCTCCCCCTATCTCTGTGCCTTTGATTTTTCTTTGTGTTTATAAATCGGTGATTACTCACTTTCCCTTCATATGAATAATATCTCCCCCTTTGACAAAGGGTATCACTCTGAATTCATATCACTCATTCTTCCCTTATGACAATCGCTTCCCTTGGAAACATGCCTCTATACTCTCTCTCCAAGAATTTACCTTTGCATCTTATAAATCTCTCCCCCTTTGTCCTATTTATGGTGTTTCCTTGTGTACATATAAGACATATAAGATAAGCATTCAAATGCATTCATTTTGGAGTAGAAATTGTTGGGTATGTGTTATATTCTTTGCACGAGTAGTAGTGTTTGAGCATTGCGTCGGGCGTGCAGGAAAGCCACTAGGCTCCCCCCTTGGGGAGTGCAGGGGGAAAATTCCCCCCTGCACGGAGGTTTAGAGGCAGCACCCCCGAGAAAAAATTTTTGCCTTGGGAAATGTGTCACATATTTAGGTGGTTTTTCGGCACATGGTTTCTTTTACGATGGTTTTTTATTTCCGGTTAAGGAATTAGGGTTGTTGACTAATCCATGTCATTGGTTTAGGGTTTTGAATGTCATTGGATCCTATATGTATATTGTATTGCAAATAATGTATTATTATGAATGAAAATATAGAATATGTTGGTTTTCTCGGTTTGAGTTTCCACGGGAAAATTCTCTCTATTATGTTTGTATTTGCCATTGTATCTTTTCTATTCTTTTACTAAAAATCTATTTGTGGTAAATATTGTACAAGGTTAAAATCTACATAAATTAATCCTAGTTTGTGGCAAAGATACTCAAGGGCTTCCTATGGAAATGGTTTTGTAAACATGTATGCCACTTGTTCTTTTGTTTCCACATATTCAACTATGATGTTCTTCTCTGCAACCTGTTCTCGTAGAAAGTGATACTTGATTGGAATGTTCTTCATCTTGGAGTGCATCATCAGGTTTTTTGAGATACTGATGGTGCTTGTATTATCGCAATAGATTGGAATTTTCTCATCATACACAACCTTTATATATGTCAAAGTTTGTTTCATCCATGGAACCTGTGTACAACATGTTGTTACTGCAATATAATCTGCCTCGGCTATAGATAGGGATATTGATGATTGTTTCTTGCTTAGCCAAGATACTAAAAACTCACCCAAGTAGGACATTGTTCCACTTGTGCTTCGTCGGTAATCAATTCAACCTGTCCAATCTACATATGTGTAAGAAATAAGTGATAGATCCTTTCCTTTTGGATACCATAATTAATCCAAAATCTTATGTTCCTTTGAGATATCTGAAAATCCTCTTCACTGCTAATATATGTGATTCATTTGGTGCTGCTTGAAATTGTGCCACATGTCCAACTGCTTGCATTACATATGGTCTGGATGATGTCACATATAGTAAGCTACCAATCATTAACATGTATTGTATTTGGTCTGTAGACTTTGAATCATCTTTTCTCAACATGCAATTGGTTTGCATAGGAGTGGTAATTGGTTTGCAATCTTCCATTCCGAACTTGTTTAACATTTATATGATATACTTAGTTTGAGAAATAAAAATTCCTTGGTTTCTTTGACATATCTGAAGACCCAAAAAGAAGGATAGTTCTCCAAGTAATGACATTTCAAATTCATTCTACATATCCTTTGAAAATTTACATCTTAACCTGTCATTAGTACTTCCAAAACAATATCATCAACATAAAATTCAATTAATAAAATATTACCTTGATTTACCTTGATGTAGAGGTTGTTGTCTGTGCTTCCTTTCCATAGTTCATAGGGATTTTTGCCATTGTTGTTTCCGAGAATTACTCTGTTTTGAATGTGAACTGATGTATGCACTAGATGTGTCCAAAAAATATCTATTAATTTTGAATCCATTAGCATTGTTCGGGCCATTTTCTGTGTAATTATCATCCACTATGATAATTTTCATTTGTCTCTGAACCACTCTCTGAACCAATATATGAATCCATTCTCTCGTCCACTATCATATATATGTCTAAACATTTTAAGTGTTCTTATGAATCCATCTCTATCCATACTCTCTAAGACTCTACTTGCACAACTGTCCATAATGCTGACCCATTTATCACTATACTATCATGAAGTCTTCATTAATCTATCAAACTGTACTTCTGCTAACTGATTTCTTTGAATTTGTCTTCTCAAACTGTGCAAGCTGCTTGAAGGATGGTTCTTTGGTCTTTCATAACTATCGCATAGACTCCCTCTATATAATATTCATATTACTTTGGAATCTCTAAGCCAGATGGCTCAGAACAATTCCTGCTCTGATGTGTATTCATCTTTATCTTCATTGGTAGATTCATCATCATGTTCATTGGTAGATTCATTATCTCTCTTATCTCCGACTTCTTTCTTTCTGTCTGTGGATTCATCTTTCACTACAATGCCTGAAAGTACAATCTCTTGAAAATGTTCCTTATTTACCTATCATTCCTTTCTTTCAGTTATTTTCCAAACCTTTCTGTATCTGACATCTTTCTTTTTCTCTGTATAATTTTCTTCATCTCGTTTTATTGTCAATCTTATGATATCTAGTACTTGGTCTTTGTTCACATGTTCTTCTTGTTTTCTTATCCATACTTCCTTATATCTAATATCAATATTTTCTTTCATGGAAGTGTCGATCATGCTTCTACAATCACTGGCTATGTGTCCATAGTTATGACATTTGTAACACTCAATGTTACATGTGGCCACATAGGAACTTCTTTCTTGAATATTTCTTTTATAATCCCTGCAATCTGCAACCTTATGTTCAAAATTAGTACAATAAAAACAATGACCATAAAAGAAATTTTCATATCTGGGCATGATCGATCTTTTTTGTGGTGTAGTCCTTCTGAATTTATGCCTTGACTAATCATGATCATGATTGAAGATTCTTTGTGTCTTGAACATAGACGGTCTTCTTGAATATGTATATTCAATAGTTAACATAGTTACGAACTTAACGAGAACTCTATAGAGTTCTCATTTTTTGGGGGGTCAAGTTGTTTACCCTGTTTTTAAAAATGGTGCTACCGGTAGCACCCCCCTCCCTTTTTAGATGGTTTTTTGATATTTTAAATTTTTCGATCCACAAAGTTTCCACATTGTTTTTTTAAATGCTTGTTTTTCATGTATTTTCAATTTTTTTCTAATTTTTTTTATTTTTATTTTTTATTCAACGATGTTTTTAGTAATTTTTCCATACTTTTAAAATGTAGTAAAAAACATCATTTTTAAGATATTGTTTATCGTTACTTCAATACATAGAAAATAATTGTACTAAAATAACACTATTTTTGAATATTTAGAAAACAAATATAATTAAAATTTATTTTGATAAATTAAAAACTTAAAAAACTAAGAAAAACAAAACAATTAAAATTAATAAAA